>CAUYSK010008158.1:0-32270 GCA_963575035.1 Avahi laniger
GCAACAAAAAAGGAAAACTACAGATCAATATCCCTTATGAATATAAATGCAAAAATTCTCAAGAAATTTCTAGCTAACCGAATCCAGGTGCTTATTAAGAAAATAATCCATCATGATCAACTGGGCTTCATTTCAGAGGTGCAGGGATGGTTCAACATAAGCAAATCTATAAACATAATTCACCACATAAACAGAAGCAAAAACAAAAACCATATGATTCTCTCAATAGATGCAGAAAAAGCATTTGACAAAATTCAACACCCTTTTATGATAAGAACGCTTAACAAAATAGGCATAGATGGGGCTTATCTAAAAATGATACAAGCCATTTCTTTCTATTTTTAGTAGAGACGGGGTCTCGCTCTTGCTCAGGCTGGTCTCGAACTCCTGACCTTGAGCGATCCACCTGCCTCGGCCTCCCAGAGTATATTTAGATGTTCTTCTTTAGTGACCATACCTGCTTCGTTTTTACCACCAGAGTGAAATTTTCCTGAGATTACTATGAACAATTTATATATAAATTTCACATTGCATGAAGTACATAAAGTCTTCATTAATTTACGTTGTTTTGTTTGTTTGTTTGTTTCTAGGGCCAATGCACTAAGAACTAGAGTTACAAAGATAATTTCAAAACATATGTGCAAAATTTCAACAGTGCTTATTTAAGAATTTGTGGGCTGCTTTGGATTTGAGCAGACCTACTGCTACACCCTTACCATGTTTGGAATATAGTCAAAGATATCAGGTACCAAGAGAAGAATAAATATCTAACTTTCTCTTTTAGGGTTAAGAAATAAGCTATATAGAAGGGGGAATTTGCCAAGAACATGCCACCTTCTTGGGAAAGAGCATTCCAAGTACAATGAACAGAAAGCACATAACCTGCGTTAGGACTGTAGCTGGCACACGCAGAGGCCGTGTGACCAGAGCAGATGGAACACATGGGGCGAGTTGTAAGACATGCAGAGATAATGAGAACCAGATCATGTGGTACCTTCTAGGCTCTTGTAAATATGCTGGCTTTTATTAAAAGTGAGATGGAGAGTCACTAGAGAATCTGAGAAGAAGAGTGATAGGATTACCCTACCTTTGGGTAAAAATAGACCATAGTTGGACAAGGATACAGCAGAGAGACAAATCAGGAGAGTATGGGAAGAATCCAGGTGGGATAAGACAGTGGCTTGAACAAGAGTGCAATGGCAATGGTGTTGACAATCGGTGCAATTTTGTACATTTTTAGAAGGTATTTGCCTTGACATAGAGTGTAAGAGAAAGAGCGGATTCAGGAATGATTGGGCCTGAGTAGCTGGGATGTTTATATTGCCATTAAATGAGATGGAGAGGACTGGCGTTGGGGGGGAGCAGGTCTGACGGGTAATGGAAAGAAACTCAGGTTATCATTTTTAGAAATGTTATATTTTAGATCCCTATTGATCATCCACAAGAAGATGTCTAGTTGGCATTTGTGTTTGTCAGTCTGGGGTTTTAGGAACAGGTTTGAACCAAGGATATTAATTTGGGAGTTGTCAGACTAGAGTTGATGTATAAAACCTTGAGTTTTCAAGAGATCACTTAGGGAGTTAGTGTAGATAGACCAGAAGTCATCTGAGATTTGTCACCCAAGGCTTTCCATTGCCTACAGATTGGAATATGTAAATGAATTAACAAAGGAGAATGAAAAGAAGCTGCAAGTGACATAAAAAGATAATAAAGTGAGAGAGATGTCCAGATGCTAAGTGAACAAATGAGTTTCAAAAAGACCTAATTAGCTATATAGATATAGTTGGTTTGTGAAGTAAGATGCAGGCTTATAATTGAAAAGAATAGCTTCAGTGGAATAATGGGTTGAAATTTCATCCCACAGGGTTCAAGAGAAAATGAGACTTCAGAGACATAATGTACAGATACCTTTTTTTGAGAAGATTTTCTATAAAGGAGAAGAAGCTGATAGGGTTATAGAATCAAAGGAAAATTTCTGGTTTGTTTTATGGTGATCATTATAATACCATGTTTATAACCTAATAAGAATGATACAATAAAAAGTAAAGGGCAATGATTTAAGAATGCTAGAACCATGAGTAGGTGACAGAAGGTGAATTCTAAGGCGCCACAGTTGGGATTGGCCTTACACAGAAGCATGAGTAGTACATTCATCTTAACTGAAATGAAGAAGGACGCTGAACACAAAGCAGTTTTGTTGTAGATATTTTGGTCAGAGCATACGGATTTACTTTCTGAATGTTTCCATTTTTTCAGTGAAATGGGATCCTAGGCTGACAGCTGAGAATGAAGGTGGGGTAGGAGTTGTTGGAAGTTCAAGGACAGAGAAGTTGCGAAATAGTTTTCTAGGAGAGGAGGAAAGAGAATAAAGTTGTTCTAGAATTTCTGGGTATCCATAATGGCCTCTGTGAAGTTAGAGCTCAATCTTTTAAAGGTAAACTACTTAGCTCAGTTTTGTTTTTCTCCAACCAAATTTAGTTGCTCTCATACAGGTGGGGCATGGGCAAAGAATTAGAGTTTTGCCGAATAAGTACAACACAGCAATATAGGGGCAAGGGATTTTTGATGGTATATATGAGAGCGTCATTAAAATCATGCCCCTATTTTGAGGGCAAATCAATAGACACTCTATTGCATGTATCCTTATTCTGACTTTGATCCATAGTACAAAACTTCCAATGGAAAGGGTACTGGCAGTGATATCACTATGGATAAATATGCCTACATCTGTAGTTGTTAGCCTAACTGAAGAAATAACTATTTAATACATTGATTCCTGTGATTTTCACCTCTCAGAGATTATAGTGACCCTTATCTAGTAATGCCTTATGAAGACGAAGGCTCCAAACAGATGAAGGAGTTAAGGTCAGAGAGGAAAGTGTCTTGCCCAAGGCCCCAGACAGTGGCTGAGCTGGGATTAGACCTCCTACATCCTTTTACATGAGCCTTGCTCTGTCTGCTACATCACATTGTATCAGCCTGTGCCTCGGGTCATAATTTAATTACACGTGTTGGTTTTAGTTCTGGTTTGGAACAACTGTTATCTGACTTGCAATTTCCTTTGTACCCATTAGTGAAAAGGTCAAAAGTTTTGACTATAACCAAAACTCACCTCTAATAAATGGCAGGCCTTCTTTTTTTTACTTTCCTCAGTCTTAAAGCTGTAGGATAGAAAATTGCAAAAGCCTATGTTTATGCAACACAGATTACATATGGCATTAGGGAACTGAGAATGTTTTGGAAACTAAATCTGAAAGGCAAATATGGGGTAATTAAATAAATTATTTTAGGGTCGGTGTTTATTTTGTCATAAAATGTGGATCACTCAAGGAAGTAAAAGTCAAAAAAATATCTTTTATCAAAACACTAAGTGGAAATTTAATTTTAGAAGGAAGAAATTGCTGTTTTTCACCATGGAAGCTAAGCTCTGGGGAATTGCTCTGCTGTCTACGTGATGCTTTCCTTATACATGCACTGCAGCTTAGGAAAGAACAAAAAGGAAAATATTTTTCTGTGCTTTGTTTATATTAAATGTTACCTTTAGTTGGAACCACTGTAGCTCAGTTATTAAAATGTAGAGAATACGCTACTTGGTAATGTGTTGACATTTGTTTACTATTATACTACTGTCTGAAATTTCTCGTTAATGTTCACATGGCATTTTGAGAGATAGTTGCAAATGATGGTGTTTTAAATGTGTTGCCTTCCAACTCCATACCTGTCACACAATTGCGTGTTCCACAAGCATCTGAAATGCAACATATTCTAATACTGATCATATTTGTCCTCCCATCAAATAGCCCCCTCTTTATATTCTTGTAATCTACCACAGGATCCAAGTAAAATATCTGGAATTTATTCTTGGGTTCATAGATCAATGGGTAAGAATTCAGGCTCTGGAACCAGACTGACATATATGCAAACCTTGACTCTCCACCTTATCAAGCTGTCCTAATATGTTGTTTAGTTTAGTTTTTCCAGCATTTTTGTCATCTCTAAACATGGGGAAATAATAGTGCCTAGTTCATAGGATTACTTTCAAGATTAAACAAAATAATACACTTAATGAATATTTACTGAGCCTCTGCTATCCAGTATTGGGTGGACATACCAGTGAGGAAGATATACAATGCTCAACCTTTAATAGACCAAGGAATCTATTTGAAAAACAGGTACTAAATCAACAAACAAATAAGCAAACATGATTACATAAAATAATAAATGCCATGATAGAAATGAAAGTAGGTGTCATTACAGAGATAGGAGAATTAGATGAGCAGCTGAGGGGAGATCTTTGCAGGAATCTGAAAATAAAAATCCAGCATTATAAAAATCTAGATGCAGAGATTTTCATCCCATGGAAGGAAGCAACTACTGCAAAAGCAACAAAGTGGGAGTGGCATTTTTGAGACATGTCGAACAATAAAAAAAATAGACCATCATGATGAGAAAGGAATGACAAAGAAGCGGAAGGATGCAGATGATGTCAGAGTTTGGCAGGGGCCAGATAATACAGCATGTAAAAAAGACAAAATCAAAGACTTTTGATTTTATTTTTAATGAGATAGAAAAAAACAATGGAGATTTGTATACAGGCATGGCATGATGCATTCCACTTTTGAAAACATATTACTTGGTTACTGTTTATGCTATAGGGTAGTCTTACCATTTCATTTAAGCTGTAAACATGTCCCCTGTTTCATTTTTCTATGTAGCTCATATCATTGCTTACCATATTTTATATCTGTTTAGTTGTTTACTGTGTATCTCAAGCCAATAAAATATAAATTGTGTAAGAAAAAAGACATTGATTTATTCTATATTGTGTCTTAGTTGTTCAGAGGGTTTTCAGCAAAGATCAGACTACATCAATCGAGTTAATTAATGCATGAATACAGGAATTAAGCAGGGCAGAGTGAAATCAGAATGATTCACAAATGAATGGATTAAGGACCCAACTAAATAGTGTTGACATAGTGAGACACAGAAGACTGTCAAGCAACATTGGGGTTGGAGACATTCAGAAGCTAGGGATTAGGAATACAATTTTGATAACCCAAACATTGGCTGTTAGACATTCAATGGAGGTACAATGTAGGCAGTTGGATATAAAAACACTAGAATCTATGGAAGTGGTCAGGGATGGAGAGCAAAGCTCCATTTCTGTGGATCAGAGGTCCACGTAAGTCTTCACTTGGTCCCCTGCTCAGGTGTCACAGATTGCAATGAAGGTTTTGGTCAAAACTGGGTTTTCATTAGAGGCTGTACTGAGGAAGTGTTTACTTCCACACTCCCCAAGGCTGTTGTCAAAATTCATTTCATCATGGATATGAATTCATATAATCTTGCTTCCAAAACCAGCAACAGTAAGAGATTCCAGCAAGATGGGAGTTAAAATTTTGTGCAAACACATAATTATAATCATGCATGTTCTATATTGTTTGCCATATTTCATTGGTTAAAACAATTTACAGGTCCTATCCATACTAAAAGGAGATTATGTGAAGATGTGCATGCCAGGAGGTGAGAATCACAGGGCTATCTGAATATCTGTCTATCACAAGGCCAGAAGAGGGAGGAAGCAAAAAGTTTTAGAATGCTAAAAGGAAACAGACAACGTCAAATTAGGCTTCTTTATGCAATCCTGGTTTGATGTTCAGAAGCAAAAGTAACATATATAGACTTCTCAGATGCAGGAAAACTAAGAGAATTAGTTGCCAGAAGATCTACTCTAAATAGAAACTAAAGAAAGTTTTTCAGACTGGAGGAAAATGATGTAAATATGAAAGTTTGATCTTCAGGAATAAAGGAAAAAAATAGAAATTGTAAATAGCTGGATAAATATAAAATACAGCTTTTTCCACCCTCTATGGTCTTCAAAATACATGTGACTATTTAAAACCAATATTCTAACATTGTCTGGTATTTTTAATGTATACAGATATAGTACATATGACTATTATAAAAATCAGGAAAAAATAAGAAAGGACCTAAATAATTCCAAGTTTTCTAGATTTTACATGAACTGGTCAAATATCAACTCTACAGACTGTTAAAAGTTAACTATGTATATTGTAATTCCTCGAGTAACTATAAAAAAGATAGTACAATGTGGCCAAAAAGACAATAGATAAACTAAAAGAGAATTGAAATAATACAAAATTAGACAGGAACAGGAATAAAACAGAAAACGACAGAAACAAAAAGAGAGGACAAACAGAGAATGGTAATAAAATGGTACACTTAAATTCAATTACATCATTAATTACATTAAATATTAATCATGTAAACAATGCATTTCAAAGTTAGAGATTAACACAGTGGAAGAAAGAATAAGATTCTTTTATATGTTGTCTATAAGAGAAACACTAAAAACAAAGACATAGATAGGGGAAAGTAAATAGATGTAAAAAAGATCTACCATGCACACAGCACATAGAAGAAGTCTAGAGGTGCTTTGTTAATATCTGATAAAAATGTTCTTCAATTTAAAGACTAATACCAAAGACAACTGGGAAAATTCTAGAGCAATAAAATGAATACTTCAACAAAAAAGATATAATAATTATTAATGTTTATGTATGTAGTAATGGAGCCTCAAAAGCCTCAAAATACATGAAGCAAAAATATGCATAAGTAGAGAAAGAAGTAGATAATTTCATAATCATACTGAGATTTTTAATACCCAATATCAACAATTGATATAAAAACTAAACAAAAAGTCATTAAAAGCATAGAAAATCTAACAACACTATCGACTTTTTGATCTACTTGATATTTATAACACAATACACCCAACAAATGCAGAATACATGTTCGTTCAAAATGCACACAGAACATTCAGAAGTATAGTACATATGCTGGGCTATAAAATAATCTCTATAAATTTATAAGGCTCAGAATCTTGCAGATGACATTATCTGACAAAACAAAAATTCAATACTGCTACTGCTGCTACTACTACTACTACTAAGAATCCAAATATCTGCAAAATAAACAGTACAATTTTATAAAATACATGGGGCAAAAACAAAATCATGGAGAAAAATAGAAAACATTTAAATGTCAATGACAATGAAAAATATATCAAAAATTGTAGGTTGAAAGTAAAGCAGTGCTTAGGGGAAAATTTATATTTTTAAATGCTTATTTTAGAAAAGAAGATATATGTCAAATAAATTAAATAAATTTATGACTTAAAATCTGGAAAAATAAGAGAAATATTAGCTAAATGAGGTAGAGGGAAAGAAATAATAACAAGTAAAAATCAAAGAAATATAAAGCAGACAGACAATGGAGAAAATGTTCAAAGCCCATAGCTAATTATCGCAAAGAATCAATAGAATTGATTAACCTCTAACTCAGCTGGACAAGAAGAAAGAGACAGAGACAGAGATAGAGAGAGAACAAACATCCAGAATGAAAAAGAACTTATCTCAGATTCCAGACATTAACATGGTAAGAGAATGCTATGCACAAATTTGACAACTTGAATGATATATAAAAGTGTCTTTAAAAATTCAACGTACCAAAATAGCTATACCTGCCTACTCAGAATAGCTGAACATGTCTATATTTAATAAATAACTCATATTTGTTATCAAAACCTTTTTCAAAAATAAAACTGCAAGCCCAGATGCTTCACTGGTAAAATTTATTAAACATGCAATGAAGAAATTTAAAAAGTCTTAGATAAACATACTCTGAACATAGAGGAGCAGGTCAGTACCCAAATTATTTTATGTGGCAAATATAACCCTAACACATGAAAAAAAAAAGCTTACAAAAAAAGACTAATATTTCTCATGAACATGGATGCAAAATTCTTAAAGATATGTTAACAAATCAAATCCAACAATCAGATAATAAATATATCATGAGCAAATAAGCTTTACCCTAGGTATGTGAGATTGGTTTACCATTTGAAAATCAAACAATATAATAAATTACATTAATGGAAAAAGGATAAAAATCTATATTATTACTTCAACTGTTACAGAAAAACCATTTGACAAAATTTAGCATACATCCAAGATAAAAAATAAGAGTAAATCAGGAATATAGTATGAAACTTTCTAAATGACAAAGGGCATCAGTAAAAATTCCACAGTCAACATTTTATTTACTAGTGAAAGACTTAATTGCTTTCTTTCAAGATAGGAGACAAAACACAAATGCCCACTATTGCCACACTGATTCAACATTGTACTAGAAGTCCTAGGCATAGCAATAAGGCAAGAAAAATAAATAAAAAGTACAATAATCAAAAAGGAAGAAGTAAAACACTCCCTATTTGTAGGTTATATGATTGTTTATACAGAAAATCCCAGGGAACCTACAAACAACTACTAAAGTAAATGAATTTGAGGCTGGACATGGCGGCTTATGTCTGTAATCCCAGCATTTTGGGAGGCTGAGGGAGCAGAATCACTTGGGGCATGAGTTCAAGAACAGCCCAGGTGGCAAGACCCTCTCTGGAAAGAAAGAAAGAAAGAAAGGAAATACAGAAAGAAAGAAAGAAAGAAAGGAAATACAGAAAGAAAGAAAGAAAGAAAGAAAGAAAGAAAGAAAGAAAGAAAGAAAGAAAGAAAGAAAGAAAGAAAGAAAGAAAGAAAGAAAGAAAAAGATTAGCCAAGTGTGGTGGCATACACCTGTAGTCCTAGTTACTCAGGAGTAACTAGGCAGGAGGCAGGAGGCTCCCTTGAGCCCAGGAATTCAAGCTGAGCTATGATCATACCACTGCACTACAGTCTAGGTGACAGAGTGAGACTCTGTCTCTTAAAAAATAAATGAATAAATATAGCAAATTTTCAGATAAAAAGTAAATATAAAATATAAAATATATTTGTATATACAAGAAGCAAATAATTAGAAAGTAATTTTTTAAAATCCTTTTTACAATGGCATGAAAACCACAAAATACTTAGAAAAATAAACTAGTAAAACAAAACCAAGTCTTCCATAATGAAAATGGTAGAACATTAATGAAGCCAAAGAAAAAATAAATAGATGCAAAAATATATGGTACTCATGAATTGGAGTGTTCATTATCATTAAGATGTCAAATATTTAAATTACCTCAAAGATTTAATAAAATGACAAAGTTTTACCACTTATTTTTTAAAATAAATTGACAAACATACTTCTAAAATAAATATGAAATGCCAAGACTTAAAATAGCTGGAATAATTGAAAACCTTATCTTAACTGAGTTCAAGAATCAGAAACTCAAAAGGCCGATACTGGGGAAAAGATAGACACATACATACATGAAAAGAACCGAATATGGAGTCCATAATTATACTTACATGTTTAAAGAAAAGTGATTTTGAACCAAAGGGCTGAGGCAATTCTATTAGGAAAGAACCATATTTTCAACAAAGGCTTATGGACAAGTGATTTATGTATGTAAAGATAAAATAATATATATTTACACCTCATTCACACAGTAGACAAATTTTAACTTCAAATGAATCACAGACTTAACTATAAATCTAAAAGAATAAAGCATCTAAAAGAAAAGGAGAAAATCTTTACTATGCTTGCACAAACAAAGATTTCCTGAAGAACACATAAAAACATAACATAGAAAAACTAAGAAGCTGGATCTCACTAAAGTTTGCCATTGAAATACATAATTAAGAAGATGAAAATGAAAACTCCATACAGGAAGAAAATATTCACAACACATATATGAGGCAAAAGACATGTTCCCTGAATATCTAAACAACTTTTTGACTCAATAATAAAGTAAATCATCCAACATAAATTGGGCAAAAGATTTGGACATTTTACAGAAGATGAGATAGAAATCACAAGTGGGCATATGAAAAGATACTCAATATTATTAATTATCATGGAGATGCAAATTGAACAATGAATTATCACTACACACCTTACACATCCATTGGATTTGCTAAATAAAAAAAAGTAAGCATACTAAGTATTAGTGAGGATTGGATCAATTGCAATTCTTGTACACTGATGGTGGGACTATACAATGGTACTGCCACTTTGCAAAATAATTTGGTGGTTTCTTAAGACATTAAATGTATACCTAGCTTGTGACCCAGCCATTCTTTCCCTAGTGATGTACCTAAGATAAACCAAAAATATATTTGAATAATGATATGTATACAAATGTTCCTGGTAGCTTTATTTGTAATGTCCCCAAACTAGAACAACTCAAATGCTTGTGAATAGGTGAGTGGATACTTACCCATTAAAAGGATGAACTACTGATATGCAGTATAACATGACTATTAAAATCATTACACTGAGTGAATAAAGTAAAGCAAGAAAGAATTTAAATTCCATTATTCCATAGATATAAAACTCTACACCCTATATAAACTTATTTATATTGTCAGACAGTGGGTCAGCGGTTTCCTGTAGACAGGGGTGGAGTGAAGAATACATTATATATGGGTACAAGAAAACTTCTTTTATCTTCGTTTTGTGGTTGATTTCATAGGGATATATATGTCAAAACCATTTAAATTGTACTATTCACATAGATGCTATTTACCTTAATGATATCTCAATAATGTTACAAAATTTTCATAACAATTTGACAGTAACAAACACTTGGAGAAATAGTCTTACCATCCTTAGTTGCTGAGAATTTAAATAGATATATTTTGAAAGCAACTTGGCATATTCTAATAAAATTGAAGATAAGCATATCTAAATTCACCTATTTCAATTCAGCATAGGAAAACTGTCCCATATTTTCACAGACTATTAAAAAATGTTCTCACTGGAATATTGTTTATATAATAATAAGTAAGATGATTAAACTAGCAAAATTTTCTGCAGTAGGGATATGAGTGAATAAAATGTGGAATAGTCATATAGTGAAAAACTATGTGATGCTTCTATACAAGTAAACTAGATCCCTAAGTGGAAGGTATGGAAAAATGTCCAAAACATCATAATTGAGTAAAGAAAGAAACAGAATGTTATGCACAGTATGATATAATTTCATGAAAATTAAGCATATATTAAAACTCCATGGTATGATTTTTCACCTGTTTACATCCTCTGGCTATTTCCTTTCTCAGGGTTTTATAGTTTTCCCTCTAGAGGTCTTTCATCTCCTTAGTTAAATAAATTTACAGGTATTTTATTTTCTTTCTTTCTGTTGTGAAAAGTATTTAGTCTTTGATTTGGTTCTCAGTTTGACTGTTCTTGGCATATAGGAATGCTACTGATTTGTGTACATTGATTTTGCAACCTAAGACTTTGCTGAATTTGTTTATCAATTTCCAGTAGACTCATAGCACAATCTTGGGGGTTTTCTAGATATAAGATCATATCAGCAGCAAAGAGTGATAGTTTGACCTCTTCTGCCCCCATTAGGATGTTCTCGATATTATTCTCTTGTCTGATTGCTCTGGGTAGGACTTCCAGCACTATGTTGAATAGAATAGGTGATAGAGGGCAACCTTGTCTGATTCCAATTCTAAGTGGGAATGCTTTCAATTTTTCCCCATTCAGTATGATGTTGGCTGTGGGTTTGTCCTATATGGCTTGTATCATTTTTAGGTAGGTCCCATCTATGACTATTTTGTTAAGTGTTCTTATCATAAAAGGGTGCTGAATTTTGTTGAATGCTTTTTCTGTGTCTATTGAGAGGATCATATGATCTTTATTTTTACTTCTATGTATGTGTTGAATTACATTTATAGATTTGCATATGTTGAACCATCCCTGCATCTCTGGGATGAAGCCCATTTGGTCGTGATGCATTATATTTTTGAATAAGCACCTGAATTTGGTTTGATAGGATTTTCTTGAGAATTTTTGCATCTATATTCATACGGGATATTGGTCTTATGTTTTCTTTCCTTGCTGCATCCTTTCCTGATTTAGGTATCAGAGTGATGTTGGCTTCATAAAACATGTTGGGGATAATTTCTTCCTTCTCGATGTTGTGGATTAATTTCTGCAGGATAGGAACCAATTCTTCTTCATAGGTGTGGTAAAAATTGGGCGTGAAACCATCTGGTCCAGGACTTTTCTTTTTAGGAGGGTGTTTTATTACTGCTTCAATTTCGATAGTTGATATTGATCTGTTCAGGAATTCTCCTTCTTTCTGATTGAGCCTAGGGAGTGTGTGTGTTTCTGAGAATTTGTCCCTTTCCTCCACATTCTCAAGTTTATGTGCATAGAGGTTTCTATGGTACTCATAAATGATATTTTTCAGATCTAGAAAAAATAATCATATACTTCGTATGGAACCAGAGAAGACTCCATATAGTAAAAACAATCTTAAGAGAAAAGAACAAATTGGGAGGAATCAATTTACCAGACTTGAAGCTATACTACAAGTTTATACTAACTAAAACAGCATGATACTGGCACAAAAACAGAGACACAGACCAATGGAATAGAACTGAGAACCCAAATATAAAACCATCCTCATACAGCCATCTAATCTTTAACAAAGCAGACAAAAACATACACTGGGGAAAAGAATTCTCATTTAATAAATGATGCTTGGAAAATTGGATAGCCACATGTAGAAGACTGAAACAGGATCCACACCTCTCACCTCTCACAAAAATCAACTCACAATGGATAACAGACTTAAACCTAAGGCACGAAACTATAAGAATTCTAGAAGAAAATGTTGGAAAAACTCTTACAGACATTGGCTTAGGGAAAGAATTTATGAAGAAGACCCCTAAAGTAGTCATAATAACAACAAAAATAAGTAAAGGGGACCTCATCAAATTAAAAAACTTCTGCACAGCCAAGGAAACTATCACAAGAGCAAACAGACCACCTACAGAAGGGGAGAAAATATTTGCATGTTACACATTCAGTAAAGGGCTGATAACTAGAATCTGTATAGAACTCAGGAAAATCTGCAAGAAAAAAATCAAACAACCCATTAAAAAGTAGACAAAGGGTATGAACAGAAACTTTTCAAAAGAAGACAGACTAATGGCCAAAAAACATATTTAAAAAAAGCTCAACATCTTTAATCATCAGGAAAATGCAAATCAAAACCACAGTGAGATATCACTTGACTCCAGTTGGAATGGCCTTTATCAAAAAGTTCCCAAATAAAAAATGTTGGTATGGCTATGGAGAGACAAGAACACTCTTACACTGCTGGTGGGACTGCAAACTAGTACAACCTCTGTGGAAAGTAATATGGAGATACCACAAGGAACTAGAAGAAGAACTACTGTTTGATCCAGCAATCCCATTACTGGGCATCTACTCAAAGGAACAAAAGACATTCTATAAAAAAGACATCTGCACTAGAATGTTATAGCAGCACAATTTACAATTGCAAAGATGTGGAAACAACCCAGGCACCCATCAATACATGAGTGGATTAATAAAATGTGGTATATGTATACCATGGAATTCTACTCAGCCACAAAAAAACAATGGTGATCTAGCACCTCTTGTATTATCCTGGGTAGAGCTGGAGCCAATTCTACTAAGTGAAGTATCATAGGAATGGAAAGACAAGCACTGCATGTACTCACCATCAAATTGCTATTAATTGATCAGCACTTACCTACATATATAGTAGTAACATTGATTGGGTGGCCAGAAAGTGGGAGGAGGGAGAGGGAATGGGTATATTCACACCTAATGGGTGTGGTACACACTCTGGGGGATGGACACACTTCAAGCTCTGACTCATGTGGGGCAAAAGCAATATATGTAACCTAAACATTTGAATCCCTGTACTACGCTGAAATAACAATAAATAAATAAAAACCCCTCCATGTCTTATGTACATCAATATGTGTAAATTTATAAAATTGGACATATACATGGTTAATATATAAAAGCGCATTAAAATCATATTTTTTTCTTGAAGGTCCAGTAATATACAAAAGAAATGGAATTAGGGGAACATCAGAGTTTAAAAAGAAGTGTCATCTATATTTGCAATGCACAACCCTTGACAAATCTTGAACAAATATTGTAAAATATTAATAGCTATTAATTGTAGGTGTTTGGGATATGAATATTTGTTGCATTATGCTTGACATTTTTAAACATTTCTCAAACACACCCATAACACTTAGTACATACAGATGTTTATGTACATAAATACATGCACATATGTGTGTATATGTGTGAAAATTCCTAAAACATACATCTGAAAGGATGTGAAAATTACAATACTTTAGTTTTTCATTTTAATTTTTTTTTGAGACAGGATCTTGCTGTTTCACCCAGGATAGAGCACAGTGGCACAGTAGTAGTGCACTGCAGCTTGATCTTCTGGGCTTAAGCAATCCTTCCATCTCAGCCTCTTGAGTGGCTGAGACTACAGGCACTTGCCACCATGCTTGGCTTATTTTTAAATTTTTGTGGAGATGGGATCTGTTTATGTTGCCCAGGCTGGTCTTGAACTCTTGGCTTCAAGGGACCCTCCCACCTCCACCTCCCAAAGTACTGTGATTATACGAATGAGTCACCACACCCAACCAAGAGTTATTACAATATGTTAGGAGAAAAGAATGGGATTTAGAAATGGCAATTTGCAGTGGCAGGTTCAGGGACAGTTAGCCAGCAGAGACTTTGCCTTTATTTGTGCTGTTTTCGCAGGGAGAACATATTTGTGTCTTATGTATTTAAAATAATTACTACATAAAATTAAATTAATAATAAAATGCCCAATTATTTGATAGAGACAAACATATGCTGCCTTCAGAGTACTGAGATAAGGTGGTTATCCTGGCCTTGATGTGGGCAATAGTAACCAGAAAAGCTTCCTATTTCGAGAGGGTAACTACTAAATATAATCTAGAATTTGTTTTGGGTATTTAATTGAGAAGTTCATTAGATTGCCCAGGAAGATATACAACTTTAATTTCACTAGCATTGAACTGAAATTTAGCATTTTCATCAAGTAGCAAAGAGAGGCCTGTACGTTCCTTTTTATTGGTGGCAGGCCTGAGACTTTGTGGCCAATAGAAGTCATGGCATTTTCTTATCATAATACTGTTAATATGGATATATCAGAATGTCATTTAACTCAACACTAATTCAAAATTGTGGTAGTAAATACATATGCTGCAAGATCTTGTCATTTGATGTATTAATTAAAAAGATATATTTCTTTAACTTAAACAGCTTGCTTTAAACAGTTCCAATAACTGGTTTCCTTTGTGATCCTATATATTGTATTTTTAAAACTGTGATTCTGAAATGGTGTGAAGAAGCTTCACTAGACTGCCGAAATGGTCCAACAAACACATGTTAAGAAACTCTGATCTAGAAGAATGACTGACGCAAGGGGTGGTGGAGAGCGGGTGGGTTGTGGTTGGGAAGGAATGGAGTAGCCACAGGCAGCTGGACTTGGCCTGTGAGAACATGAGGGGATGAGATGCTGCCGGGTCCAGCTCATAAATGACTTCATGACTTTTTATGCTTCAAATACTGTTTGTCATCCATAGTTACCTGAGACAAAAATGTTCTCATCTTATCAGTCTAATCAACAGGTGGTTTGGTTCAGGAAGTGAATGACTTTGGAGCATGAAAGCATATCATGAAAGAAAAAATGTTTCCCCGATTCTACACCTTATGCCACTCTACAAGAGAAAGTTATTATCCTTAGGTTTTTACATGTGAGTTTATTATTTATAAATTATGTATAAATAATTACTTATCAGATTCACAGTTGAAGAAAGAACTACTAAAATGTCCATGATTTAAACTTAATCTTATTAGCAAATTTGGGTTTCTTCATGATTACTACAATCCAAATGGAAAATGAATAATCCAGAAAAATATTGCACTTTGTCCAAATCAATAGGATTATTGTCTTCAAATAAAATTTTACTTGGAACTATCATGTGTACAAACCAAAGCAAAACTACTCTGCTTGGTGAGGCAGGGGAACATAGGCACTCTGCAGGCTTTCTGTCTGCCTTGTCCACTGCTGTGGCCCAGAGGCTATTTAACCTCAACCTAAGGCTTCAACATCTAGATATTTGGACATCTATCATTTTCCCTGGGATTTTACATTTTTATTTGTTCTTTGGACACTGTGTAGCCTCAGCTCTGTGCTTTTAAAATATTATTACTATAATTATATTATATACGTATATAAAATGTTAGCGTTTTCAATGTTGCCACTATGATTTCCATCTCTTCTCTTCAGACAGTGCAGTGACACTATTCAGAAGATTGGAGGGTAAAAACCCCTTCTGTTCCTCTCCTCCTACTCATTTGCCAGAAGCTTTCTAGGTCATAGGCTCTGAAAAAGTTCTTTAGAGCTCCCCGTTAAGTACATACTCAATTTCATTTCAACAATATCTTGCATGTATTCTGTCATAAGGCAGGTTTTTCTTAATTTCTATACTTTCAACTTTTGAACAATCACTCCTTTTGCACATTAGAGATTGACACCTGTAAATTCACCTTCATGTACTGAATTCCAACATTGCTATAACAGATCACAAATGAAAATTTCAGAATTCTCCATGATGACATTTGCTCCCAGTCAATAGTTCCACGGCAACTTCACGAAGATATATAAAATTATGTAAATTTAATACTGATTTTATTGTGTTTTGCTTTGTTATTATATAAAAAATGATTGAGATGAAAAATGAAACATTCTTATTGTGTTAAAATTAAATGCAGTTGTAAATCATTTGCAGATATGTCAGAGTTACAGCTCTCATTGTTCTGGACCGGCTGGGTGCCAGCTGAAAATAAGCCATTTGACTTTAGGTTAAATTATAATACAAAAATCACAGATAAAGAGCACTTTTATGATATGATAGAATTAAATTGTATTGTTAAAGATATTTAATCAGGAACCAAAACCTTTCCCTTTCCCCTACCCTGTAATACGCAATCTGTAACTCAAGTTTGACAAGTTCTGCTTTTTGACAAGTTTTAGAGATAGTAGAGCGAGGAAGCTTCCTGCGCAGTTTCTTGCTTCCAGCAGTCTGGGTACAACAATGGTCCCTGCAGGCTGAAAGTGCTTTAAGCTCTGTAACTTCCAGCATATCAGTTAAACCTTCTGAACCCATTTCCTCACTCATGAAATGGCCAGGGGTCCCTGACTAAGTGATCTCTGAAGTCCCTTCCAGATCCATTGTCATAAGACTTAATATTTATTGAGGCAAGATACAGCCTTGGCCCTCTCTCAGCCACTACATAAACCTGGAATTAACCCATACCTCCTGCCAGCTCTTCGTGACACCTTACACACCATATTTTATTGTATCGATTGGATGATAACCTTTTCCAAACAAGACATCTAGTGGGATGCTCTTTTATGTCACAATCTGTCTTTACTTTGATGTATTCTCTTTAGATAAAGTATATACTTATTTTATTATATTTCAGAAATTCTGACATTAAAGCAAAAGGATTCTAGAATAAAATCGATAGGCATCAACTTTCCTTCAACACATTGCCTTAAAATTAAATGCCAACTGGTAATTCAGTCCCATATCTGTTCATGACTTCACTATAACTGAAAGTAACTTCAGTTGATTTCTTTTTTCCAGCTAGAAAATTGATTTCATATATTGCATCTAAACGGCTTAAATCAGTGCACTATTAGTAAACTTGCTAAGGAAGTCTCCAGTCTGTGTAGTATTAATGCAGATAAGCTTGAGAACTGTTAGCATAATAATGAGGTAATAGTTTGTCTAATTTAATCTTGACACAGTGATATGTGACACTTCAATAATAGCTGATGTGACCTTTAAGGTTAATGATGGCATTGCTCATCTCAAGTGACAGACTACTTCGAGTTCTCCTGCAGTCGATCTTAATTCCTTCTTTGCTTTTTTATTTATTTTTTATTATTATTAGGTTACTGGTGCAGTAATGAAGCTTCAGTGAACTGTTATCTGGAACTGCAAACTCAGGCAAATTAGTTCCAGAGGCCACATGATGAGACATTCGTTGTTAAAGTAAATGGCAACCCTGTTATGACAGTGTACATGAGGTAAAAATGTTTACATTATAGATAATAAAATGCAGGACTCTTCAGAGATACTTCTGTGTATGGAACTTTTTCAACTACCGAGATAAAGTTTTCTCAGACTATTGTATTATCATTTACATGCCCTCCTCACTTCCTGGAACAACCATATATATGGCTCCCCCCACCCGCCATATAAAACACACTCTAAGACCAACCAGAATATGATCCTAGATGTAAAGTGTTTATAATCCACGAAGGGAAATACACCAGATAGACAAATCGCTGCTAGAGAAGATAAAGAGCACAGCTGCCTTAGAGAAAAAATACGATATTTTTGGATTCACAGGAGGACAGGAGAGATTTGTTCCAACTAGAGGCCCAAGGAAGGCCATTTCCTGGGTCATTCTCAGAGGCAGGAAAATTCAGAAATGTTCTGATTAAAATATATCTTATTCTACTGTGTTTGATAAGAGAGGGAAAGAGAGAGAGAGACCAAGAAATAATATGATGGATATAGATATATAGGTGGATAGGATAGGGAAGATAAAGATGAGTTTTAGCCATCAAGATATACAGGAACTAGCTTCAAAAACATTGCTGATGAGAAGATTCCATACAAACCAACTTGGAAAAGGGAGCTTAGGTGAACGACCTTGAATGTGGAGGCATGTGAGTAGCTTTATCTGATCCATATATGGGCAATATGAAGATTTGAAGGAAGAGATAGAACCTCTTTGGCTTGGGAAGTTTGGAAACTCATGGAAAGTCAGGTTAATTTTATGCTTTAGATTCTCTGAGCTGATTTCCTCTTTTACTTCTGATAGTTTACTTTTTGAGAATTTTAGCTTGTCTCTTCAATATTAAGGAAGTTATAGGAGGGATTTGTTTTGGGTCAGGAAGCGATATCTGGTAAATCTCCCACTCAGTCTATTTGTCAGGTTTGGGAAGTCCCTGCCCTGAAGGACAAAGACCAGGACTTGGTCAATTTTGGATTCCCCTCACACATACACACTCCCCTCTGTGCAATTCCCGAATAATTGAAAGCATCCAATAAAGTGTCTATTAACACATTGCCACACTAGAAAAAAAAATTTTTTCCTTGGGGCCATGGTGTTTTATTATGAAAATAGAATAAAAACTTTGAAAACACAATGATTCTTTCTTATTTAATGAAAAATTTGTTATTTTTTATTGTTTTCTGTGTGTGAGTTATATGCAACTTGAAAAATAGTTCACCTGTCTCTCAAGGCGAAGAGACGTGTGTGTGAGTTACACATGCTTCATGGAGCCCCGGGCTCAAAACTAGAGTGAGTTAAACACAGCTCACATGGCAATTAATGTGTTAAAGAGAAATAAATTGATTAAAATGAATTATTCCATGTGGGCACCATGTGATCTTCAAACCACTGTTGAATTTTTGCAGAAAACTCAATTCATTTATTTACTATATCGGCTGCGCCTTGTGAGTATCCAGCAGTCAATTTAACAAAGAGGAAATAAAGGCACCTTTTCTTTATCTACTTCGTTTCCTTTAGTAGACTGTTTAGGAGAGAGTTGTTGCTCAGGGATAATCACACTTTCTCATGGGAAGAGAACACCAAGTCATTGAAATGAGTAAAACTAGGACCCTTTATGGCTCTAACTCCAGTGACATGTTCTCACCCACATGACTCATCCTATAAACACTCTGTAACACTGTCAGAAGAATGAATGCTCCATCCACCTGCAGATATGAGGGTATAAGGCAGCACAGACTACAGAAAATGAGCTCAAATAAATATTAATTGAAGAATGCTATGACATGTCATTTATTTTCCATTGCTAATATCTTTAATAGCCCATTAAGACCATCTAAATGCATTTTCTCTAAATACTAAAAATAAAATAAAAATAGTAGAGAGCCTATTCCAATCCTCAGTTCTTGTTCTGTTTATTTATAATCTGAATATGTCCTTTATATCATCCATCTCATCTTAATGGACTTTAATCCACTGTATTTTGTTAAATAACTATAGCTAATTTTTCAGTTCTTAAAACGTTTTCTTATGCCTTTCTCATTTGACTCTCATTGTGTTTAGTCAAGGAGCTATCTCTTGCTGTTGTCATTCTCCTTTGGCTCAAGCAGGGATTGTGGAGGTGGGAAGTTCATTCTAAACCAGAAAATGGTGGAAATGAACTTGATGCCCAGCCAAGAGCCCTGTTTTTTTGACTCTAGGACTACCTTTTTGTTTGTTTGTTTATGCAAGTAATTCTCAAAGGATTTAAAGAGCTACCTGCTACCAGGACATCAAGGTCTCCTGGGCACTTGTGAACTGCAAAATCAGGTGCTCCTACCAACCTCACCAAATCAGAACCTCTGGCTCCCAACGTTGTCTCTAACCCATTTGCTTTTGTATATATTTCTATTTTCTTATCCGTTTCTTATTTATGTCTGCCATCTTGTTTTTTTAAAAAATAATCCTTAAGCTAAGTTTAATGGCATTAATATTGATCCAAATAGCCATAAAATAAATATTCACTGCACTCCTACTACGCGTCACATACAGAATCCCATAATGCAGAGACGGATGAATAAGACATAATAGTTGACATCCTAGCTTGTATTGTCAGTGGGGAAATCAGCCATCAGACTGATTAGTCCTACCGTAGGATTTGGGCATGCAGGAGGCATTCAAATGATTAATGATTCCATTCTTTTCAAAATAGTCTCTTAAACCAGAGTAAAAAGGAATAAATGTTAGCCACTTATATGCATACCCTAGTCAGAAATTTAAGGTAAAAAGACCTCAGGTAGTCCTGACATAACAGTGAAGGAGGCTTAAGTTAAAAGATGACAGTCCCAAAATCCAAGTAAACCCACCTCACTGTGTATCCAACTGCCTAGCCTGCTCCCTGCAACCCCCACTGCTTCCCTTTGAAAGGAACTCACTGTGCAAGCAGGTGAGGGAGTTTATAACAGAGCACATCAAAAGCGGAATGGGTAAGTGAGAGAGAGCAATCACACAGGGAGATCATTAATTGGAGGGGCTTATCTCTTCAGTGAGTCTGGAATGTGTAAGCTGCAGTGTTGTGAATTGAATTTCATGCACTCCTATTGTGTGTGAAGAGCTGGCTGTGTGTGGGAGGTGCTGAGTGATTTGCCAAAAGTGTTGTAAGAACACCAGCAATCAAAAAGCCAGTGGGCTCTGAAAAGCCTGGAATTGAGTGACGGTGCAAAAGCATGAAGGCTGAAGTGAATTGGGACTTTTTGCTGAAATGGAGCTTGAAGCAGAGGAAGTACAATCAGTCATCAAGGGCTGGGAAGAGAAAGGCAGGGCAGAGGGGCTTGGCCAAGGTCTTGCTAAAATCTCAGTTCATCAATCAGGTTTAGACTCTTGCTGAGACAAGGTCTACCTGGGCCTGGGTAAAAGGCTCCTCAAAGTCCATAAAACTTATTGAAACTAAGGGCCTATTAGGAATCGTGAATCTATACTGAGGGGAAATAGAAAGTCATTTTAAACTATTCACATATCTAAAGAGGACACACACACACACACACACACACACACACACAACCCATGAGGACGCTGAAGGCTCCGTTACTTTACATGCTCACATCCCATTCCTCTAACCCACGCACTTACACACTCGGACATCCGAACTCTTTGACATTCTTCCAACAAACCATGCCACCTTTAACCCGTGTTTCCTTGGCCTGCAATACTTCCTGTGTTACTCTTTTTCTACCTAATCACTGCAACCAACTTTCTAGTTCTAGCTCTGATACTAAGTCCCCATTTGAAATGAGTCCGAGTTAAGAATACTTGCTCTGTAACTGCAGAGTAGCTCCTGTCTATGTAACACCCCACATCTGGCCCCCGCCTAATCTCAGCAGCTGAGCCTCGTGAGTGTCTATCCTTACTTCAGTTTCCTCAGTCCTTGCATCTGCACATGTGCTCTAATGTCTTTCTTGAAGCTCATGAGTTCCTCTTCATCCTTTAGAACTTTCTTCAAATGTCATTTCCTCAGGAAAACTTTTCTGATCCTCAGGTTAAACAGTCTTACAGCAGCCTATACCTCAACTTTTAACGGTGACTTTTTGGCATCTATCTTTCTCACTAAACTGTAAGCTTCGGAGGTCAGGACTGTATCTATGTTGGCCTCCGTGGTATTCCTGCTTTTTGGTATAGTGTCTGGCATTTTTTGAGTCCCCCAAAATTATGTTTTGTCTTAGAGTGTCTTCTCAATTGATTGTGAAATCCTTGAGGTTAAGGGCTCTGTCCTAGATTTGTTTCTTTAGATTGAAACAAATACCTGGTGCATGATACATCTAACGTCAATGAGTGTTAAATGCATCAATGTTAGACAAAATTATCTAGCGCACAGTTTCTAAACCTAGGTGCTATTGACATTCCAGGCCAGGTGGTTCTTTGTCGTGGGGGTCTGCCTGGTGAACTGTAGAATGCTTGGCAGCATGCCTGGTCTCTACCCACCAGATGTCAGTAGCATCTTCATAGTTGTGAAAACCAAAAATGTCTCCAGACATTTCTAAGAAGTCCCACCAGGGATGAGTGAGTGTGTGTGTGTTTGTGAGTGCGCGCGTGCACGTGCGCAAATCACTCCAGGCTGAAAATCACTAATCTAAACACTTTTAAATCACCCAAACTAATAAACACAACTTTTTACTTTTTGTAGAAAAAGTGACCCATGCATAATGGGTAACAATTATAATAATATATTTATTTAGGATTATTTAAAAATTGATGTCATTGATGAGGGCTATTATCCAAGGTTTGTAAGAGAATCAATGTGTATGTAGGCGGATAGAAGAGTTAATAAACTTTCTGAGAATATTCTAGTAAGGGTTATATAGTAGGTACTTAGGCACATCTAGCTCAGTGTCCAGCTCACAGCAGCACTTCAGTTAATGTTATTTCTCTTTTCCTGATCTAATAAAAGTATTTGCTGTCAGATGGTCATAGCTAACAATGAAAGATTGGGAAGAATTTAGTCAAAGGAAAAGATACACACACACAGACACACACAGTCTATTTAGTCATTTTCTTTTCTTAAAGGGAAAACTTTTTGACCAGTTGATTGACTGAGTTCTTTGTTAGGGGGCTGCTGTGTTGACACAGAGAGTTGGTTAAATTTCTTTCCTGCTGGGGAACACTAAATTACATCCCACTAACTTAAGCTCCCCTGGAGTGAATCACATAGTGGTTGACTTTAGAGTTCACTGAAGGTGAGAGTTTGAGCTCTATGAGGTCAAATTTTTTCCATGAGCAGGACAAACAAAAATTTATAATGTTGAGATTCTTGGTATAATTTTTAAAAGTTAAGGGCCACTAGTTTCCTTCCCTTCTCCCAGCTCTTTCTTTGAAAGAAAGTACAGGAATTATCTTCTGAGGCTACTGGCAGATGGAGAGTTTCTGGGTAAGTAGGTTTTTTTTTTTTTTCTTTTTCCACACCCAGGGGGATTCATGGCTGACTGAGTAGTAAATTCACTCTCAGTGTTTCAGTGCACAAATAAAGAAGTAATAAGAAAAGCTCTGCATGCATATTGGCTGAAATGGAAAATGAACAATAAGCAACAGGAGTTTGTTAGAAAACATATCCTGCCAGAAAAATATGATTGCTGTTTTAGACAGAATTGCCAAATTGGAAACTACAGGGAAGTGCAGAGGTCATGCACTTTAAATCTTAGATACAACAATTTATGAAATGAGATTTGCAAAACTAAATAGTCAATTTAGATTGCATGGTGGCCATAAGCCAGGGAGGGGGTGTGTGAGGAGATGGGGGTAGGGAAAGGAGGTCTATAGGTATGTCTGCAGCACACCTAGGATTACTATTGCAGCAATTTGGTAAGTTTTATTCTTGTATTTGGGCTTGGAATAGAATTGTTTGTGTGGCCATAGCTTCCATAATGTCAAATACTTTGTGGGGTATATAGAAAACCCTCAGCACATTTTTGTTGCCTGTGATTTATTCACAGAATTTCTTTATGATTTCTAAATAAAAAATATAAAAGAGTTTGACACTTATTTCCTTTTTCCAACTTAAGATTCCTTTCATTTAAGATGTTTATACATAAATCTAAGTCTTTGGGTGGCTGCATGATCCTAGAAGAATCATAGAACTTCTCTGGCCTCAGTTTCCACATTTGTAGAAGGACAGGCTTGGAAATTTCAGCAATGTACAAAGAAACAAACAATCGATTCTTCTACCTGATTCTTTTTTGCCTGGATTCAAATCTACTTTCTCTGATTATTTCAGTTTAGGATGACCTCAAGCTGAAGAAATGAGTGTTTGGGCTTTGCTAGGAACACCCTATGTGGTATGACTTCACATCTAATGTAAAGGCATAGATTAATCTACTTCGAGTGAGAAATATCAGAGGGCAATGTCAACCACAGTCAGAAGTCTATGAACCAACATCAGGGATCAAATGGGCTGGGAAACTAAGGAAAACACGTGACAAGGGGTCAACTACCTACTGGCTCTGTGATCTTACACAATTTGCTACCCTTCTTCAGCTACTTTATCTGTAAAATGGAGTTGCCATTATTTCTCTGAAAGTTTTCTAGGAATCCTTAAGAATTGGAGTCAGAAAGGAGAGTCAGGGTTCATAGAGGCCTCAGAACAAGATAAAGGACAGAAAGCCATGAGAGGACTCAGAGTGGAAGTTGAGGTTGCTCAGAACCATACCTGTCCTGTATCTTGGACTCTCTTGTGGCTTCATTCCATCTCAGTTAGTCTGGTCCCCTGGCCTTGGGGTTAATGTGAGGGTGGGCCAATACCATCACGGCATGTTTCATTAGCTTCTCTGTGACTTGATTTTTGAATTATACACAAACTAATCACCACCAGCCTCCTTATCCGACTGCATTAATCTGCTGGGGCTGCCATAGCAAAATACCACAGACTGGGTGGCTTAAAAAACAGAAACATTTTCTCACAGTTCTGGAGGCTGGAAGTTTAAGATCAAGGTGCCAGCAGGGTTGGTACTTGGGGAGGCCTCTCTCCCTGGGATGCAGACGACTGTCGTCTTGTGTGTCCACATGTAACCTCTCCTCTGTGCACACGAGGAGAATCAGCATGTTGGTGTCTCTTCCCTTTCTCATGAGGAAACCAGTCCTATTAGATTAGGGCCTTAACCTGATGATCTCGTTTAACCATAATTACCTACCTAAAGGCTCTATCTCCAAATACAGTCAGATTAGATTTCAGGATTTCAACACATGAGTTCGGCGAGGACACAGTTTAGTCCGTAACACTGACCATCATCTATTTGGGTTCTTTGTTTTCTATCGACTTCCTAGGAGAAATGCTTGAGAAAAGGCAGAGTTGTGGGAGTTTCTTGAGTAAGTTATTTATAAGATCCCACAACTGTTTGGATCTATGGTTCAAAACTGTGATTTGCGGATTCCTATTTATGATTCCATCTACCCAGAGTGATACAAATGAGATATTTAGGAAGGAAGCACAGAGACTTCAGAGCCCAGAGGAAGCCCAACAAATCCAGCCCTGACTGTTCCCTTGTACTTGACTCTCTCCCCTGCCGTAGGCACAGGACTCTTCCCACCTGGGAGCCTCCTCCCATGTCTTTTCCTTTGCCTTGAACATGCTTTCCCTCGAACATGCTTTGCCTCATGTTCACATGATTGGCTCCTACAAGTTCTTCGTGTTATAATTTCAATGCCTCAAAAGAGAGACATTCTTGATATTTAATTTTAAGATCAGCTTCTAATATTCTTCTTTGCATTAGTTTTTACTTCCTTTATAACACTTATGAAATTCCACATTAGAGTTATGTGATCTTTTTCTAACTTTTTAAATGTCTTTCTTCTCCATTAGACTATGGGGGCAGGGAGGAACTATGTCTCTTTGGTTCATCACTTTATTTGAAGTGCAGAGAACAGTCCCGGAAATAATGTAATAGCTCAACACACATCTGTTGATTCAATAAATGAGAGAATGAGGGAGCGGAGAATATCTAGCCTCAAAGAAGCCAATGAGAAGAGGACACAAGAACACCTAGCAAGTGATATTTGTTTAAAATTATTTCAGAGTGTTTTGATTTTCCCCCTGCACCTTTGTTATAAGCAACATTTTCCAGATGAGAAAATATAAAACATGGAGTTAAGTCTCTCTTTCAGAGATAAATTAATACACTGTGAAATTAGAACTCATGGGACAGGTTGATTTTAAACCCAAATTCTCTACTTTTCCATGAATTATGACAGTACCTCAAGCAGCTTCTGGAATCACTGGTCCCACCTTAATACTCCCAAGTATCTGACAAACACAACATATTCTGGATTCAGAGAGATGGATAAAGTAATGTCCATTGTTCCATTAAAAGTCCTAGACTCCTTAATTTCTGCTTCTGAAATCCTTCTTCTTATTATCATGTTCCTGAGATTTTGTTTTACATTAACTTGGCCCTGTTTATACCCAGATATGGAATATTAAATTTATGATAGTATCTTGCATCTTCATGATGCACTTTGCATATTCTACAGCAATTGCTTTGTTCACTGTTAATTCTCTGCTTCACCAGAGTTAATTCTTTTATTAGCAACCACAGGTTTTCAATGCTCTGTCTAGTCAATATCTTCTAAGTTCTTCCCATTCTCTTTATGTATTATTGAATTTTCTAAGTGAATTATTCAACTATGCACAGCATTTTGGGATGTGATTTGCATACAACACATTGTAACAACTAAAAGCATATCATATTAATATGTCTATAATTGCTTGAAGGACATGCTTTCAGGAATTTATATATATTAATATTTAATTAATATAATACTTTATATATATATAAATATGGGAAAGTTCTGAGTTCTAATGTGACAGTAACATGAAACAAAGAGAAAAATTATATGCAGAGATATGACTTATATTTAAGCAGATAAAATGTGTTTATGTGCCAACTAGGCTTTTTTGTTTGCTTTAAATTTTCATTTTCCTGTTGACCTCAAAGGTAATGGAAAGAGAAAAGAGGAAATTTTTCCCTTAATTAATCCTTACAACAGTTTTGTTGAGTGGGTATTATTATTATTCCTATTTCACAGTTAAATCAAAAAGTTATCTGTAATAGTAAGCCAAGAGATTAGTTAATTTACAGACCTTTCCAATTCCAAAGTCTCTGGCCTTTCTCTAGATGCCTCTTGCTAAGCGAATATGTAATATAGGATATAGAATGACTGAATGAATTGAAATTTTCCCTCTTTGGCTTTTGTCACAGAGATGAGCAAAGGAGGTTTTGAGGAAGCAGATATGTTGGCAAGTCAGAGAGCATTTCCTTCTAGAATGTTTTTCTAGAACTTGAACCTGAAAATCAGAACCTCCTAATTGGTACCATCTCTTTTAAATTGGTACTATCCCTGGCTGCTGCCCACATGCTTGTATTCAAACTCTTTTCCTTGACTGGAAAAGCCATTGGTTATCTAGACTTACTTATGGCCCCAACTTAACTCTCATTGTTTTTTCATTTTTTCTCCAGCAAGATGATGTATCACTATTTTTGTAACACTCTTTTTTCATTTCTACATAAAGGTATTTCTGGGTGGTGGAATGAACTGGCAAAAAGTTCACTTTTCATTTTCTCGGAAGGAGATAGAGCTAGGGAAAATAATAACACCTCATCTAACAAAGCTGATGCTATTCTTCCAGGGGGGCAAATAGGCAACATAGATGGGAAATGTAGATTTTTTTTTCAGTTACCTCTGGGCCACAGAATAAATTTCAGCTAATAGAATAAGTGTCCTTTCATCAATGTGGGGTTAGGCTGTGTTGGCTCAAAGAAAAATTCATGTTTATCTTAACAAAGTTTGTTCATTTCATGGGAGATCTGATCAGTAGCTCTGTGGAGGTCTATATCCGGACTAGTTCATGTTATAAATACATGTTTCTTCTCCAGAAACAGACCTTCGAAAAATCTTATGTAAAGTGGACCCTAACCCCAACTCACAGACACACACACACTGACAGTTCTCTTCTGAGATTTGTTTGGCCCTCTATGAATCTATATCACAAATAATTTGCATATATACATCTTAAATTAGAGTGTTTGATCTGATGAAGGCAGATAACTCTGAATGGCCTTTGGAAGGCCAAGTATGAACTCGATGTAAAGAAATATAACTCAAAACCTAGGTGGTACATGGAAGACTTTAGGTACAACAGAGAGCAATATTGACTTTTTAACCACTCTACATAGTTTCATAATGTATATTGGAGACCAAAAGGAAGAGGGTTATATTACCTTTAAAAGTCTGCTATGTAAGTTATGTTAACCTTCAAAGCCTTTGTCAATGTTAATGCTTCTTGAAATGGTTCTAAGTCTCTCTAGCTAGGAATGAGTTTATATTCCCTAAGGAGCATTTTGATGTTTTCTAACTTTGTCATGTATTCAACACAGTTTCTTGAAGACATACTGTGTACCAGGAAATGTTTGTGGTTTTAAAGATGCTGAAATGAGCAAGGCTGACATGAGTATATGCATCAAGTTTCCACGTAGAAGCATGAACAGTCTAAGCCTGAAAGTAAAAGGCCTCCTTTTTGAATAGGTATCACTCACTTTTCATGCTAGCTTTTTGGAATTTGGTTTAAAAATAATTTGAATTTGCTGAAGGCGATGCATAATGTTCTCTTTTTCAAAAATTGCACAGTACTCCTTAAAGAAGAATTTTTCAAAATTGAGTTTACCCAACCCAGGGAACAACTTGGTGTCATCAGGAATTAAACTTGTTTTGCAGATCTCGTCTCCCAAATTTTTGTTATGATAGTCATGGATGTTAACATTCAAACACTAATATAAAAATGACATTTAGGTATCAGTTTGTTCTATTCTTAATAAACTTCATATTATAAAAAATTGCATTATAAAATCAATGTGATGTTCTCAGTGTGGAAGTATGGCTTGAAGAGTTTAGGCTCCTATTTAAACAAACTTTCTGCAGATATTTCAATGACAAAAATTTTTAAAAATAGAATATAAATGCTTAGCTATAAAATCTTGAAATGACTAAGAAAATCTAGAATTTGGTTAAATCTTGCTCTTGGCCAATACTAATAAAATCACAATATTTATAATTACCTGTACCATCACACGCATGTTGCTTCTATACATTCTTATAATTTTGTCACCTTTATCTCCCTCTGTTATATTAAACAAGGCATAAAGTCAGTAAATTTAAGCAACCCTGGTAATGAGGAAAAAATTCTTCCCGATCGTGTCACTAGTTTGCGATCTTTATTAGCATGATGCAACACATGTTCTCAAAAACAAAGATAGCTAAATTTCTTAAATTCTTACTCTTTCCAGATGTATTATAAGTGCTTTTATATAAACTACTTAGTTTTCACAACAGCCCTGTGAGACTAGTACTGATTGTAATCTCACATTAGTAAAGATAAAGTGGCTTTCAAACCGCTAAACAGCCTCTGGGATTTGAACCCTGGTGATGGTGTCTCCAGAGACCATGGTCTTATCCAATCCACCTGACAGTTCCTCTCGTTAATCGATTGGCATTATGAAAATGAAAGCTGAAGAAACACCTCACTTTATCAAGACAACAGGTTCGAAGGGAAAATGAGTATATTTTGCTGTATAATGTATTTGGACATAGCATATAAGAAAGGAATATATATGTGTTAATGAGGTGCTTTATAAACTTCTAATTATTCCTTACTCAAGTATTGATGCCTATTCTGACCCACTGTGTCTAAGAAACACATCTCTTTTGTGGTTTAAATGACTTTTCTCCTCTCCACTGATTCTGATGTTTTTTTCTAGTTCGTTTCACAATTTCTGTGCTGCATTGTCTACTTCTTGCTTTTTTTTAATAAACATCAAAAAAGTACATTTTGTTTATGCACTAGGCAAATTTGTAGTCCTTAAACAGAATTTTTTTATTGGTCGATAGCTGTTTTCTAAGAAGAACATTTCTTCCTAAGAATGGGTCATGCATCTAATTGTTTAATTTATTGTGCAATGGATAAATGAGAGCTCTGTAATTACACTGTTTCAATCCAGCTGTATTTCTATAAAAAAGTTACTTCACCTTTTTAAAGCTGAGATTATTAACCTGTAAGATGTGACTTGAACTTAACTTAGAGCAGTGTACCTGCAACAGTGTAAGAGCCTTGTAAATGTTAGATGCTCCTTACCAAGTTGCGACATTTCCTTGTCTTTCTAGTTTGATGAGAGTTTTCAAAATGAATGGATGATGAATTTTGTCAAATGCCATTTCAGTATCAACTGACATAATCATATTGTTTCTGTTCTCTGGGCTACCTGAGGCCCTGTCTCGTGTACTTCCCAGCTAACCCTCCAATAGTATCCTCTGCTATTCTCCTTTCTCTCTCTCTCTCCACTCCAGGCACATCACCTCCTTTCTGTCTCTTTCCCACTTCATATTCCCTCTAGATTTCTCTTAAAAATCCACATGGCTAATATCTTCACCTCCCTCAAGTTTTTACTCCAATTTTAACTTCTTAATGAGGCATAGCTTAACCATTCCATTCAATGATGTAACCTTAAATTGGTACTTCTGATTCCCCTTAATCTGGCGCAATTTTTAGTAGAATTTATCATCTTCTAATCTATTATATTACTTACTTTTTATTATGTTTATTCAACATTTTTCTCTTCCTCCATCCCGACTCCTCCTCTTTTCCTCTAGCACCTTCTCCCACAAAAGTGTAATCTTCCTGAGGGCAACAATTTTTATTTATTTTGTTTTTTGATGTATTCTAAGTACTTGGAACTGGCTCATAGCAGGGGTTATATCCATATTAGTAGAATGAATGACTGACTGACAGAGGAATCACTGAATAATTTCTGCTTTACTCTTTGTTAGCCTCATTCTTACCATTGCCAGTGAATTTCCTCATGAGTGAGAAGTGAAGCGTGGGCACAGGGAGCATAATATTACCTTCGGGAATTCAGAAGAAAGAGAAATGTACAATATGTTTGTGTACACACACATGCAAACCACATGCACACACAAACACACACACAGATACAGGAAAGAACTGTGATCAGTCAATCTTGGGTACTGTTTCTAAACCTATTGGGTAGTATGAGAAAAGGGTTCTGTCCCCAGAATCAGAACCATGTGGATCTTAGGTTGAGATAGACTCAGCCATTGACCCAAAGAAAGTAATGTGCTTTACTAGAAGAGAGGGGTGAGCAGATGTTGGACAAACAAAATCCATAGATGTTTACCACTGTCTTTATGTCAGTGCGATGCCTCCAAGACATATCTTCCTTTGGTTAATGGGTCAAAATGACCAAATAAGTCAGTCCACTTTAAATGCCTTTGAAGTAGGAGTCACTCAAAAAGCAGGCACAGCTAGCTCTCCCCAGTTCCTTTCTTAGCCATTGAAAACTCAGAAAGTTTTGTTTACATTGTTTTTTGCTCCTAGGACTTTTCAACTAACCACACTGTTAGCTGTTTCTAAATGTGCATGAAAAGACTTCTTGGGTAGCCACAAAGTTTATATCTATTTTAAAGAAAATTGCTTTAGTCAGCAAAGATAATTTTTCGATATTGGCAAAGCTCGCTGCAACTTATAGCAATTATGGAAAGATAACAGGGTTGGGAAAAAATGTCACAAATGAAAACAAACATGAGATTTCATAATGGATGGAAATAGCAATTCAAGACAACTTTTAAAAAGGGAAATTATTAAAAATATTAAATTCTCTATAGCATCTGACGTTTGCCTCTGTCTGATACAAAATCTTATAAATCAAAGAAAATATCAATTATGCTTATATTCCGCTATTTAGTTAATATTATTTATTTCATTTATTTAATACATAAATCACATTTATTTAATATTATTTAATATTCAATACATTATTTGATACTTTTAATGACACTAAGTGATAGAAACTGTTATCCTATTTCACAGATGACAACACTAAATTCTCAATAGTTTCAGTTTATTCAATGTCTTTCAATTAGCACCTGACAAGATGAGTAATCAGACTAATCTAGGATTATCTGATTCTAAGTCCCCGAACAATAAATATTGGCGTGAGTGTGGAGAGACACAAACACTCATACACTGCTGGCAGAACTGTAAACTAGTACAAACTCTGCGGAAAGAAATATGAAGATATCTCAAAGAGCTACAAGTAGAACTACCATTTGATCCAGCAATCCCACTACTGGGCATCTACCCAAAGGAACAAAAGACATTCTGTAAAAAAGACATTTGCACTTGAATGTTTATAGCAGCACAATTCACAATTGCAAAGATGTGAAAATAACCCAGGCGCCCATCAGTACATGCATGGATTAATAAAATGTGATATATGTATACCACGAAGTTC
>CAUYSK010008161.1:0-27060 GCA_963575035.1 Avahi laniger
CGTCTGATTAATTTCTTTCTATTTTTTGGTAGAGTCGGGGTCTCGCTCTTGCTCAGGCTGGTCTCGAACTCCTGAGCTCAGAACGATCCGCCCACCTCGGCCTCCCAGAGTGCTAGGATTACAGGCGTGAGCCACCGCGCCTGGCCTTCAATTCTTAATAATGGAAGAACAGAAATAAAATGTTTGTCTAAAGAAGTACATCCAAAAGACAAATTCTAATTGTGATGTTAACACCCATCCCACCCCTTTCTACGAACCCCTCTTCCTCATACTAGTTTTACTGACATCTTCTTCCCAAAGTTAGACTATATCCTGAAAAGAATCAGTGCCAGATTTGAGAAGGGGACACAAGGCGAGCTGTGAAAACAGGAGCAGAGTCTCTCACTCAGGAAGCAGAACCAGAAGCGGCTGCCAACTCTCTACAGACCTGGCCAGAAGCATAAAAAGTGGTCATTACGCTCGGCAGGGCCAGCTTTGATTATCTGACAGATACCTGGGTGACTCAAAAGCCTTACACCAAATAAATAAAACCTAAAGTTCATTTCAATTAATTCCGAATAATTATTGAGTATCAGTATATATTTTTAAATTTCAATTGTTATCTATTTTGATTGTTAGTCCAATTCACAGATGTTCAAGCAAATGAGGGGAAATTTAAAATATTCTTTACGTTGAAGAAATAAAAGGTATTTAGAAAACTGAACAACTGCTTAGATTCCAGCAGCATCCACCAGTAGTAACACAACTGTGGGTAGATTTAGTGGTAGGAAGTTGTTACCTCTCTGGTATTCTAGGCCCTCCCCTTCCCTTCTTTTAACTGATTAGGGAAAATTTAAAATATACGCACAAGTACAGCTTAGAGAAGAGCTTTTTTGACTCTAGAGCTAATTTAGCCCTGCCATAAATGAGAACCCATGTCCCCATCTGCCAGTGTCAATTCATGGCCCGCCCTGTTTCATTGTAATTTACTTACTTTTTAATGATGAACTTAATTTTTGCTTTGTTTCGGAGAATCTTCTCCAGCCTTGGAATGCCGAAAGTGGACGGTCTCCGGAACGGCACGCCCTCAGGTAAGCCTTCCACGTAGAAGTCTTCCGGGAAAGACTCGAATAATGCAAACGGCACCTTCACTGCTTGTTTAAGGCCAAGAGCTTCACCTGCAAAACAGCCGCGCACACAGGACAGAACATGGGAGGCATGGTGAAACTCAAGCCTGAAAAAGCCAAACACTTCAAATGATAATAATACTTAAATATTAAATATTTCACTCTGCTTATATATATAAAACACTACCTCATATTTTAATAATGTTTCAAAATAAACTTACCGCATTTTTCATTGAAAAGATTTTCAACTTTCTGTTTTAGGTCTGTGATTTTGGCATTCCAGGCCTCTGCATAAAAACACAACACAGATAAACTGTAATACTTTCCGATACGCATTCACAAGGGCAGGAATTTTTCATCTTATTTTATCGTGCATCTTTAAGTACAAAGTATAAAACACAAACGAAAACCCCTCAAAGTCACCCCCTCAAAATTATAGTGTCTACTATATGCCAGCTATGGTTCTGAGTATTTTAAAAGACTTAACATTTATAATCCTTATAATAACACTATGATGCAGAAGTAACGTTATCACCATTCTGCACATAAGGAAAATGAGGCACAGCCTGCCCAGTCACAGAGCTACAAAGTAGTAAGTAGCCCCAGACTTGAACCCAGGCAGTCTGGTTCTACAGTGTGTGCTTTTAATCTTTGAGATACATACTGACTAACCAAATAAAAAAAAAATTCACTTAGTAAAATAAAGCACCATTAATTTCTTTTATTTAAAATGATGACATAAAGAAAAATAAAATGCATATTTACCAAAGGAAAATTCTCTCCCTCGAGGCTTGAAAGGAACATTAGAACCATTAGTCTGGGTAGGGGTTCGAACAGCTGAGGTTTGAGGATTGTTGTTATTAGGGCCTGAAAGAGAAGTAAAAAAAAAAAATCATAATGAACACATATTTAATTACGCTGAAGTACGACCTGTGGTTTCTCAGGACACACTCCAAGCCCAGCCTGTGCTGGAAAACAAACCTAAGCTCAGACGAACACGGGCACTCCTGCTGGTTCCACAGGCCTCCACCCAGCTTCCCAGCGCCAGCCCTCCACGCTGCCATCTCCACCCAAAAGGCAATTAGCTTTCTGATTGATCTGAGATACTTCAAACTCAATGCTTCCTCATGCCCTTTGGAACCATCTAATTTTTTTTTTTTTTTTTTGGAACCATCTAATTTTTGGTTACCTCTGTTTGCTTTATGGATCACTATCCCCACTATTAAGCTTTCCTTTGGATTTTCCAGCGGCTCTGACTTATCCTTTTATTGAATTGTTAATACAACTTAGAAATAATGCTACAGTTTATGGTTATTTGCTATGAAATGAAAATCAGTATTAATTCCAGTTATGCATATAAACCCCAGAACTTAGGCCGGGCGCGGTGGCTCACGCCTGTAATCCCAGCTCTCTGGGAGGCTGAGGTGGGCGGATTGTTTGAGCTCAGGAGTTCGAAACCAGCCTGAGCAAGAGCGAGACCCCATCTCTACTAAAAATTAGAAAGAAATCAATTGGACAACTAAAAATATATATAGAAAAAATTAGCCGGGCATGGCAGCACATGCCTGTAGTCCCAGCTACTTGGGAGGCTGAGGCAGTAGGATCGCTTGAGCCCAGGAGTTTGAGGTTGCTGTGCTAGGATGATGCCACGGCACTCGCCCCAGGCAATAGAGTGGGACTCTGTATAAAAAAAAAAAAAAAAAAATTAACCCCAGAACTTGAAGTTTCTTAATGTAGGAACATCTAAGGCTTATAAACAAGATGCATTTTAATCTAAAGTAAGCCATTTTTCAAGGTATGAACAAAAGAGCCAAGATAATGTAAAACTGAAGAGAAGTTTCATCTGAATTCTTTGGAGTATAACCAACATTCTTAAGATACATCCTGAAACTTCCAACGTCCCAATTCGCAGAAATGTTTGTGTAGGCTCTAGGCTTTCATCTCCATCACCTGGCAGTGAGCATCTACTTCCGATGCCTATCTTCTCATAAATGAGTGTTGCTTCATTAACATTTTTTGCAGAAACACTATTACTAGCTAACACCGCACACTGGCCACTGTGCCAAGCATGCTGTGTGTAGTGACTGGCTGACCCCTCACAGGCGGTGCCAGTGCCACACCCGCTGTAACCACGGCAGAGCTGGGCGACAGGCTGTGTGACTTGGCGTTAATTATACTGCGTGGTGGAGCTGGGATGCCGACCTTCAGTGTGGCTCCTCAGTACTCTCTAACGTACTTGTGGACAAGAATTTCATGAATCGTTTCATGAATCTGAGCAAGTGATGGCAAACACACAGCACACCATTCCCTATAAAATGTCAAGCCTCAACATTCTAGTCTTTATTTAAAAACTCCTAGATAACAACCACAGTTTCCTTAGATAGAACAGTAATGAAAGCAAGGGGATCCGGAGCAGCTGGCTCTCCCAGCCTGGTTTACCTGGCAGGCGTATCCACAAAGATCCATCAGGACATTCCACAACCACAGTTTTAGAAAAGGCCACTAAGGTTACCCAACTAACACCCCTGCCTAAGCTCCCAGCTCACGAAGCAAACTTTCAATCACAAGTGGGCAAGAACAGAAGAACCGTGGTCAGATGACACAACTGAGTTCATGGAAAAATCTTATTCTTTACGCTAAATTAATAAACCGGCACTCTAGTTTATACTTAAGTGAGAAAACACCGTACACGTCCATTAGGATGGCTAAATTAAAAAGAAAACCAATACTGAGTACCATGAGGATGTGAGGCCACTGGAATCCTCACATTCCAGGTAAGAGGGTAAAGTGTAAGCACTCTGGAAAACTGTTAGGCAGGTTTTTTAAGTCAAAGCCCAGCAACCGTACTCCGAAATACCCACCGAAGAGAAGGAAAGCATGTGCCGCACTTTGTGCACTAAGGTTCACAGCATGTTTACTAGTCAACGACAGCAAGTGCAAACGTCCATTAACAAGTGAATGTGTAAGCAAAATGTGGTGGATCCACACAAGGGAAGAACACTCAGCAATAAAAAGGAAATATTGAAATATGTAACAACAAGGATACATCTAAAAACATTATGTTGAGCAAAAGCAGCCAACTAAAATAGAGTGCACACACCATTATTCCATTTACATGAAATTCTAGAATAGGCCAGAGTAAACTATGGAGACAAAAACCAGACCAAGGCTTGCCCACGGCCTGGAGAGGAACGTGGGGGCTTCCTGGCTGTCGGAGAGGTTCTGTATGTTGACTCGAGCGGTGGTGCAGGGGTGCAAACATTTTTCAAAACTCGAGCTGTACAGTTAAAATGGGTGCATTCTGCTATGTAAAAATTATACCTAAAAATATTTTTAAAGTAATGAGAAATTCCAGTTATAAACATGTATAATCTGAAAGAGAATTATTAATAAGGGACAAGGTATGTCCCTCCTATCACTAACTTCTGGACAAAAATGTCCTAGACTTGGACAAAGCTCTTGTCTACTTAAAACACTTCAAAATACTAACAAGTATGTTACGGTACTTTAACTGACATAAACTAAATTCAGAGTCCATTTGTAGCACTGTTTATACAACATGTAGCTAACATAAAGCTCTGTCTATTACAGGACAAAGTCTTCTGTTTGTGGCACAGGTTTAGCAATACAAACCTCTTCACTGCTAACGTGAAGGCAAGTCTAAATGATTCTTCGTTCACTCGTCGCTGACCTAAATCCTTTTCTTTTGAATCAGAAACCAAAACTACAGAGGAAAAGTACAAGTACACAGAGGGGGGATTTAACCTGAGGATGGTATTTTCTCCAATTTGGAAACACACTGTCTTGTGTGATACGTGGGTTTACCGCCCCACCCAAAGGCCCCTCCTACCTTGTCTCCCTTGCTCGCTCCACTACAAAGCAAGAAAAGCTAAAAATTTGCATCTCCACACAAAATTGTTCTAGATAACATATTTATTTGTATTTAATAGTTCAAACCTCAAAAAGCTAAACAGAATTTTAAAATATGACCCCACAAAATGTCATACATGAATGTTCATATTAGTATTATTACTTACAACAGTGAAATTGTGGAATCCCCAATGTCCACGAAGTGATGCATGAATAAACAAAATGTGGCGTATTCATATTATGGAAAGCCATTTATTAATACAAAGAAATGGACATCCATCATCAGGATGACTATTATTAAAAAAAAAAAAAGAAACCACAGAAAATAACAAGTATTGGCAAGCTTGTGGAGAAACTGGAACCCTTATGCAATGCTGTGGAAAATGGCATGGCGGCCTCTCAAAAAATTAAGTATAGAATTATCAAATGATCCAGCAATTCCACTTCTAGGTACACACCCAAAAGAATTGAACGTGGGGACTACAGCAGATTCTTGTGCACCTAAGCTCATGACAGCATTATTCACAATAGTCAAAGGCAGCTGCTGTGTACTGGGTGTAGAGGACCGTAGAGGACACCTTTGTCTGGGAAAGTTTCCTTGTTTTCCTCAAGAACATATCTGTGGCCTTGCACGCAAGTCCACGGCGCCCTCACCCTGCAAACAGGAGGGGCTAGGGAGCTGAGATGCAAACACCTGTTTGCCGGAGACGAAACAACAAGGAACTGGGACGTGTTGAGTCCGGACGGTGTGGGAACAAAGAACTTGCGGTGGGACAGTTGCCAAACAGCCTGTATTATAAATAAAACAGCTACAGCGAGACCTTTCGCTGCAGCCTCAAACTGTCTTGTGGTGTCTGTCTTTTTGTATAGGCTGCAGTCATGTGTCTGCGTCTCTATGTCTATGTGTAAATTCCTCGGTCTAAAGCCAGGCCACGTCACTGGGAGGAGGAAGAGGAGGAGAATGAATGGGTCATCAGTGTCTCATGGGGATAGAGTTTCAGCTGGGGAAGATGAAAAAGTTCTGGAGATGGGCAGTGGTGATGGTTGCACAAGAATGTGAATGTACTTAATGCTACACAACTGTATAAAAATGGTTAAAATGGTAAATTTTATGTATATTTTGCCAAAAAAAAAAATTTTTTTTTTAAGAGTCTTGTTCTATTGCCCGGGCTAGAGTGCTGTGGGGTCAGCCTAGCTGACAGCAGACTCCTGGGCTCAGGCAATCCTCCTGCCTCAGCCTCCCAAGTAGCTGGGACTACAGGCGCTCATCACCACACCCAGCTAATTTTCTGTTTCTATTTTTAGTTGCCCAGCCAATTTTTTCTATTTTTAGTAGAGATGGGGTCTCGCTCTTTCTCAGGCTGGTCTCCAACTCCTGGCCTCAAGTAATCCTCCCTCCTCCCCTCCCAAAGCACGGGGATTACAGATGTGCGTTACCATGCCTGACTCAAGCTCTCCTCTTCAGAGGTTCATACCATTGTCTTATGCCACTCTTACTGCTTTTGCAGATATACCATCGTATGACAAAATACCTTCTTTTCTGCCTCTTAACCTAAGTATCTGTTATTCAGCTTCATGACTGCTTGTCTTCTCATTGTGCCCCCTTTCCTTCTGAACTTGTTCACTGTCTTCACTGTGCCCGCTAATCTTGCCATGCTTGTGAAGTCTGGGGGCTGATACTCCCTCAATTGCATCCCTCACCAATTTAACAAGTGAAGACAGCACGGAGCAATCGCTTTAAGAGTACCACTGCGATGACCCTAGAACCAGCCGAGTCCCAGGACTTCTGCTGACCTTAAAAGTCCTTGAGATACCAAGTACAGATGGAATAAGACATGTAATCATTCTCTCTAGAACATGGGATTGTCATCACCACTTGGACTTCACTGATCAGCACTTTTGCTCACGCTATTTCCTCTATCATGAAGGGACCTCCTGTCTCTCTCCCTGGTTAAATTCTACTCTCCCAGCAAGGTCTAATTTAAATGTAATCTTCTCAATGCAGTTCCTAGCACCTCAGAAGTAACCCTCCCATTTTTATATAGTGTTACTGTTCACATTGTTCAAATCTCTACACATTCAGGTCTAGGTTGGTCTGGTTATGCAGTGACTTTTTGCTAAAAAAAACAAAACAAAACAAAAAAAAACACCACATGTACTTTACAAGTAGCTTCTTCAGGAAAGGATGGCAGCTTGTATATAAATAAAGGATTAAATGTATTTTTAATTTTTGGCATTTCTGAACAGAAATAATTCATGTGGCGGATGGTGTCCATAAGCTGCTCAAGGATGCCTGTTGCTTTCAGGCGAGGAAACAGGTTCCCTACACAAGATAATGAAATGGGGACTAATGCTCCATTCAACAGCAGCACTGCTGACGCCTATTACAAACTTGAAACCTAATACATAAAGAAACAGCCTAATGCAGTTATTTCCTGCTGTATCTAAGAAGAGAGAAGAAGAAATATCCACACTCAACAGTTGGTTGAGGACTGTCTACGGTATTATACGAAGTATTTTAATAGTGTGAACCTAAAAAGTTGAAAATCCTGCAGACCCAATGGGAGTGGAGAGAAGGAAGTTAATCTGAGCATGTAGCAGAACTACTTTAACCCAAGGGACTGCTATTTAAACCATTCCTAAACTTTCTTCTTGAAAGAAGCAGGAAAAATGAAGAGGGAGGGAAAAAAAGATGAGAAAAATATTCCACATGACTCTGCACACTTACTTTAGTACTAGGAAAGAAAAGCATTTTAGGCATTTTCTTGATCAATTTATGATATAATCCATGAAAGGATGGCCTTGCTTGCTAGCTAGCGAAATAACAGAAAAATTATTAACTCATAGTTTCTCAGTAAGGGCAAAAATCCATCATATGGGCTTTCTCCCCCACTCTAAGAGAGGCACCCTGCTGGTTCCATTTCCACAGCATCTGAAAAGAGCCCAATAGACAGAAAGGAAATGTAAATCTTTCTCTTCACATTCTCCCAAAACTGCGTTTTAGAATTTGCTTTTCACAGCCCAGAAGATTTCCAGTAGGCAGGTTGGGGGGTGCAGTGTGAGCTACAGGCCTCAGTTCCTGTCCCAGGGGCAGAATCAGTGAGGAGACCACAATCATCAGTGACAAGCCTGTCTCCAACGGGAAGCAGCCATTTCTGTTATCAGCCCGCCCGATAAGGAGAGAAGATGCAGATCCAGCAGTCCCCTGTTAATCTGGCTACAGCCATAAATCATCTTCACCCTCTTTTCAACTCCTAAATCACAAGCCTGAATACCTGGTTCTCTCTGCCGACATTATCTCCCTCTTTTTCACTTCCGTGTTGGCTCTTCTTCCATCAGAAAACTTAAAATAGACTTTTCTTCTTTCTATCCTAATTCTTGTCTGGAGAAATCATTCTCAAAACCTGCCTGCACTAGCTCACTCCCTAACAATCATGTTATCTGTTTTCAGGTAGAGGTTTTCAAAATTTCAATTAGAAATGTTCAGAAATTTAGCTTTATCACAGGTAGCTATTCATACGTAAAACTAGTTTTTCTGTAAAAGCTCATTTACATAAAAATACACTTAGTGAACTGAAGAATCAAAAGGTGATGCCAGGAGATGGCCCCTACCTTCCACAGTGACCTCAATTTCAGGAACCTTTGAATTACTCCCAGGGCTTCGTGGTCTTTTGGGGGACTGCAATGCTGTGAAAAAAGCACACAATTACTTTTGTATATTGTAAAATAAATAAATACAGAAGGGGATGCTTTATAAAAGCAGAGTATTAAAATTCATACAGTTTGGCTCTTTTCAAAGAAACCTGAAGAATTAAACTGGTAGTGTAATCCTCCACATGGTTTCAACAAAGCTGTGGAAACATGAATGAAGGAGGATTGCAAACATGAAATTCTCAATGAAATGTTTAAAAAAAAAAAAAAAGAGGTCCATTAAATAAAATACCTTAAAAAGGAAAGACACAAACTGAAAGATCCACAAAGACATTGGCTAATGATTTAGCATGACTTAAGCAATGTTGATAAAGAATGTTTTAATGCACTGAAATATACTAAAGAGTATACATATTCCTTACCTTTAGTGTTTATTTTACTAGCCATTCCAGGAGGCAAGTAGGAAATAACTAGTTCAGGTCTAGAAAGAAAACCAAGAAATATTACAGTAGCCAGGACAATGGGGTCTTCTTCACAGCTAGTAAAAACAGTCATGACCAGTGTTTTTTATAGAAGCGTTTACAGAATCATCCTGTAATGCAACAAGAATTCCTATCATTATGTACCAAAAAATCTAACTTTTCCTTCCTATGACTATCTGATCACTGACTCTGATAAAAAGGGTAAATCATTTTTTTCAAGAAAATGAAGATTAACACTAGTTTACTTTCTTCAACCACTGAAATTCTGCAGAAATGTACATAAGAAACTCAATCACTGATATTTAGTTGCTCACAAGATTGACCAGGAATAACAGAGCAGATAAAAATCAACATTTTAAACCTCAAGAATTTAGGAATACTAAGAGACACTACAGTGTCTCCAAACACCACTGGGAGGCAGCTGTTACTTTCTCCTTGTACTGATGGACAGACAGGATACGGTATCTGCAGAGGTAACAGACAGGGCCAGCATGGTAGCTCAGAACTAGGCTTTTCCATCAAGGACTTCAAAACCGTACCTGTCACTTCTAGATGCAAAAAAAACCCAACAAATAATTTTATTTTTTTAATTCCAGAAATGACTACAATGGGAAACAGAACTTACTTTTTAACAACAAACTTGATTTTATTACTCCCACGGACAATCCTTTCAAGTCGTGGGATTCCAAACCAGGTAGGGCTTCTAAAGGGAATTCCTTCAGGCAAGCCTTCTACATAAAGGAACTCGGGATTTGATTCGAACACAGGATATGGTACTTTTACTGCCTCGGTGAGTCCAAGAGCTTGAGCTGAAAGTGTAAGAGAACATAACTTATGAAAGATAAAATTTTATGCCGACTACCTTTTATTTGTGTCTGCATTCTCAAACAAGTTATGTACAAGTTTCCTATAATCTAGCAATATCCACGTACATCGAAGGCATTTTGCTTAGTATATTGGGCAAATCTGAAGAACAAGCCTTAAAAAATCAGTACTTTTAAGAGGAACATTTTAACACTTTAAATCAAAAGGATAGTTATGTTATTAGTCAAAACGATCCCTGTGCTCTGGGCAGAATCGAACTAAGGCCATTTCACGCAGCAATGGCGCGCCTACCCAGCCTTTGTTACCATCTAGATGCAAGCTGGCTATTTACAGACAGGCGCTGTGTGTGCTGCATCGAAGCAGAACTCATTAAGTCAGAGTGATCAGAGGCAGGGGAATCAAGATTCCTGAGCTGGGACACAAAACGCCAACACCAGGTATTACAATAACGGACAGGAACGCCCCGGGAATACTGCTATCACTCCCCACTCCTTACTTCCTTTTCCATGACAGATACACCCCATCAACTGAAACACTCTTTGTTGCTGAGCCTCCTCAGAATCCTTCTCAAGACAGCGCTCCAGGAAACCGCTGTCAACAAATCTAAGTCGAAACAAATGGTGAAACCTATTTGCCGCACCGGTGTCAGCCAGACAGAAGCACAGACAATGGAACTGGATTCACCCGACTCCTCCCTTCCTCTCCCATTGTGACATATGAGAAAACTAAATCCACGAGAAATACAGCAATTTGCTTGGTTTAAGTAGTGAGTTTAGTAGTAGAAATAAACTAAAACCCATGTTCTGGGACCATCCTGCTTTAGGTCCTGAACTTGTATAATTCATTCAGACACGGCCCTTCATTCATGGTTTTAAAATAAGAACTAACCACTGTATTTTACTTACCGAATTTCAAATTAAAAATCTCTTCCACTTGCTTCCGTAGCTTGGTAATTCTGACATTCCAATCTTCTTTGACTGGGAATCAAAAATAAATCTAATTAATGATGTTATTTATTGGTACAGATACAAATTAGACTGGATTTGGGGACCAGAATGTAGACATTCATCTTTCCAGTGATTCTCTTAATTCGATTGTGTTTAAAAACAAAAACTTGGGGTCTTAAGGGAAAACATAATTTTCTGTACTTGTCAAATACCAAAAGAACTGCAGGGAGACAGAACTGAAATTTAACTTCACAGTATAAATAAGGAAAAATCTGTTTGTATGAAAGATTGCTCAAAATTTGCAGTTCTCACACATTTCTCCTTGAAAGTATACCAGGAAACTGGGAGACCACAGCTGGGAGACCACCTATGAAAGGCCTAAGGGCTCCCAGACCAGGTTCCACAAGTGCAATTTCACTTTTATTTGCTTTCTATACAGGCAGCCCTTGTTTTATCTAACACATGTGTGCGTGTGCCTGGAAATCCATATAAAACAAAACTTCACCAATCAAAGCAAGTTTCCCCATTAGAAATAAATGGTAAAGGAATCAGGGAGATGTCACTCAACCTTACTCATATCCACAATCTGGTTTATTTTTCTACCCGTTATTGAAGACAACCATTACATTTTAAATGTAACAAAAATAAAGAAAAAATGACAAGCTACTATATAAAAGACTTGTGGAATGTCACTTACTTGGCCAGGTGTTCAGGGCTTACTGGAGGAGCTATGGATGCAGAGGATGGAGGTGGACTTAGGGACAATGGAGGACGATCAGAGTTAATGATGACAAGAGGGTAAGAGAAAATGGTAAAGGGAGTGGAAGAATCGCTTAAGTGAGGAAGTCATCTGTGTTTGCTGACAAAGGCAGTGGAAAAGGTTGGAGAAGTTCTGAAAATACTGCTAAAGGTTGGCAGCTTCAGAAAATCTTCTTTTAACATTTCCTTTACAACTTAAAAGAAAACCTAGCATCTCAAGGGTTTAGAATGAGTTGCTTTTTCCTCCTGGACTTCATAGTAGTTCAACCATTCAGCCAGAGATAACCCTGGTATGAACCAAATTTGAGTGACTACTAACAAAGCCATCTGGACTCTCCTTCTGTAAGGTCAAGTGCTTCTGTTAACTTGCTGCTCGGCCTCCTCTTCTGACCTCCCATCTCCAGCATTTGCTACACCAATGTGCAAAATGACCTTCACATTGCACCTCCCCATTCCTACCCTTCAAAGCCCCATTACCTGCCACGCCACACAACCTTCTCACACGCGACACCTATCTTCCACCAAAATGCGGACAAAGTACACCCAAGCAGAAATTCTTGACTTGAATTATCCCATCAAAAGATTCATGCCTGGTCCACTGGGAGGCCAAGTAAGGTTTTATTGGAGTGAAGAAACTACAACCTTTAACTCTTTCCAAGGTCTTTTATGAATGGTAGAAAGTCAAGTGTTGTTAATGATTGGGAAAATCAAGATTCTCCTTTTGGTGACAGGTCTTTAAACTCTGCCTGAAGACAGCAGCAGATCAAGCACTGCTTGATGGCTCGTCTATGGTGCCTGCATATTCTTTAAATAGCACATGTTTAGCATTCTTGGGTTCTGCAGTCACTACTACAATTGCCCCTAATAAAAACAGTGATTGCAGTCATCACAACCTTGAATTTGGGGTCTGTCTTAAGAAATAAAGACCTCTACAGGCATTCATGATGTTCAGACTAATCCATTCTAAAGATCTACCTTCAAGAATATTCTTCTTCCTTCATTAATTCCCTTAGCAAACAATATGTCACTTCCAATCTTCAATTCATCAAAAGTATGCTGAGAGGTGCGCCTCTGAGTTAAGCACTGATTTATCTTTTTCACTGCAGGACTCCTGACACAAGACAATTCTGTTTCTCAATCACTTTTCCTGTCACCACACAGTATCTATTTGGCATACTGACTGACCTTCAGTAACTGTCCCCAGGTACACTGGGAGCTGAAGGAGCAGTATTTTAGGACACACTCATAAACCCAACTTGCACACTAGCTCATTGCACAAATGTGGGAACAATTAATACACAATCAAGATTCATACTCGATTCCAAACACTCGTTTCCTGGCAACATCAAACTTCACACTGCAGGGTTCTTGGCAACAAAAGTCCCTAGGGTGGTAGACAATCTACAAATCATGGTCACTTATTCTGACATCATGCAATGGTGAACAAAAAGATGGGAAAGAAAGAAAGGCACACAGAACTCAAATTAAAAAAAAAACAACCCAAAACTTTTCATTCAAGTAAGACTTCTTTTTCTATAAGGCTAAGATATCAATGTTATACATCAGTGTATAATTATAGTATTTGTCATTTTAAGAACAGGGTGCATTTGAATAAAGATTAAGATCTAAATGTGTATTGTCCAACATGGTAGCCACTAGCCCTCAGCAGCCAAAACGTGGCTAGGTGGAACTGAGCTGTGCTGTAAGCATAAAACACATACCAGATTGTCAAATAAAGAATATACCGGTATAAAATGATGTAAAATACTTCATTGTGTATTTATTTATAATGATTACAGGTTGAAACACACAAATCTGGCTACTAGAAAACATAAAATTACCCATGTGGCTTACATCTTGTGGTATACATTATATTTTTATTTGACAGTATGGGTCTAAACTCAAAGCTTGAGTTATCCCAAACAGTTCATACTGATAAACCAAGGAGTGCCTGTATTGAGCTTCCACAAAAGATTTTTTTGGGGAGGGAAGGGAGGAGGTCCACAATTTTAAAAGATTAAATTAAAAAATAAAAAGAAAACTTAGAAATCATAGATCTAAGCTTTTAAAAAGGATTTCACAACTGTTTTACCTGGTGTGTTCGTTCTTGGCTGAGTAACTTCAGTTGTACTGTGAGTCAGAAGTTCTGGTCTGTAGAAATACAGTTGATATTAGCAACAGAGGATTTAGCAACAATTTAAAGGACTCCCCCACACAGCTGTGTACTGCCAAATATTCCTAAATACAGTTCATTCTGCCTACATTTGCAGTGAAAAAAAAAATCATTTGGGTGACTCTATTTTGAAAATAGCAATTTTTAACTATTCTGGTGGGACCACCTAGATGTCTTCGAAGGTATTTTATACTTAAATATGCAAAAACTTCACTTCCCTCCCCCAACACCAACTCAGAATTATCCCACAATAGAGCTAGAAATAGCTAGCTGTATCACCTTCAGCATTTCCTCTCCTTTTTAATACTCAGTCCCAACAAATATATACAAACACACAATCCTCAATCAGCAGTAAGCCCGATCCCATCCCTTCAACATTCCTTCCGTGAGTATTAAAGATATACAGCCTTCCATTCCTATTCCCTGCACCCCAATTACCCACTCTGATACCCTTCGAAAATGAAGCCAGAATAATCTTTCAGAAATGCAAATCCAAATTATTTTAAGAGGAATCTGCTTCGAGAACTTCTAATGACTGCCACTTCTTTGGCAAGATCTAAGGGCTTTCTCCACTCGAGTCTGTCTGTCCTGACTCCGAGTCACACCACGCTCACGTGGCATCACTCCCCCCACACAGAATGAACTAGTTACGTGAACAGGCGAGCATATTTGACACCTTCTCACCCCCACTTACGTTATTTTGTTTATTTGAAATGCCTTTCCTCTATTCTGAATGCACAACAGACCCATCTAGATGTGCTACCGTCACCTTCTCGCCTGAAAATGCTTAATAACACTTTATTGCGTTTACCTTTGTATTAGCCTCCCAAGGACAGGGTTCCTGTTAGACCCAATTTTGTGTATCTGATGCTTATACTATGTAATGCCTTAATTTTAAATATAGAGAGGAAGTCCTAATTTGAGGAGAACAAAAGGGCTCATCTTCATCAAATTAATCTTTCCATAGAGAACATGCCGCTTCTGCAGATTATAATCTTACCTTTTAATAACAAATTTAATTCGATTGCCCACTTGAATGATTTTCTCCAGCCTTGGGATTCCATACCATGAGGGACTTCTAAAAGGAATGTTTTCGGGTAGTCCTTCCACATACAGATCATTAGGATGTGCCTCAAATTTTTGGTACGGTACAGCCTTGGCTTCAGTGCTCCCCAAGGCTTCAGCTGAACAAAATCAATGCAATTCAGGAGACTAAGTTTGTGCTGAAATCATATTTTAGTACAATCCAAAGCAAGGTGCATGTCAATTTTTTAAAAATGGAAATACTTTGGAAACATATTTACTATTGAAATAGATGTAATACAGCAAAGGAAAGTATAAATCACCCATAATCAACAGTTAGATTTTGGTGGATTCAAGGGTCCCAGTCCTAAGACAATCTTAATAGCTCTAAGATCTTTAAATTATGACAGGCAATAAACACAACCTAAATACTAATTCTTCAAGTATCTGAAACAGACTTTTGCTACTGTTTGATGACCATAAATAACCCTCTTTCACTGGCTGCTGCACACTGGTGAATTTCAGGCTGTCCTTTCGCCTGCGCTGCAACCTCGAGATCAATGTTCTTTCTTTATCGCCTACTTGCAAGGCTGCCATTTTAAAAGGAAACAACTTTCCACAAAGAATTTAGGGAATGAGAAGTAAAAATAGTAACCAGAGGCTGGTACAGATTAAATGAGGCATAACAAACAGAGTTAATGCGTGAATTTTGTTTGGATACAGATTCAGAGCAAAATTTTTCAGATAAATCAGGAAACTCAACTGAGGAATGCATATGAGCTGATACCAAAAAACACCTGTTAATTTTGTCAGGTGTAATAATGACACAGTGACTGTGTAAGAAAATGCTGACGCTGGTCAGTGGTGCACAGTGAAAAGATAAAATGAAGTGAGGCCTGTGGTTTGCTTTGTAATATTCCTGCAAAGTGAAAAACAGGCAAAAGGATAAATGAACAAAATGTGGGAGGAGTCTTAATGATGACAGAAAGTGAGTAATGGGTACTTCAGTGTTCACTACACTATTTCTCTACTTGGGAACAGGTCTGACAGAGTATAGTAATGATCACAGCGGTTAAAATAAATATGCCCCTAAAAAATAACAGTAAAGGTTAGAGGCTTTCAGAGTGATACCTGAGAGTGATATTAAGTATAATCTTTCTCTTAAATTTAGAAAAAAAATATATAAACCTAATTCTAACAAACTTTTTATAAAATAAAAAAATAATTGACTGCTAGAGTTGAGAGAGAAAGAGAAGTTACAGAAAGGTGAAGGCCAACTGCAGTGCTTGCTCATCACGAGATCAACATGGCCTCACCAATAACAACCTTCTGCCCCCAAAATCTCCTTATTCTACTTAATTCTTTTCCAGACCATGTAACATTACATATCTTTTTACTTACTAAGCATGCTCCCTAGCAGAATGAATGCTCCAGAACAAATGTGGGCAGGGCACTGTCTTCTGCACTGCCAAGTTACAGCACCTGACACACAGGTGTCCACAGGTACCAAATGACTGAAAGATTATGCTGTTGGAAGTAGTGAGTATTTCCTCTATAGCTGGAGTGGTTAATAGCTAAGAAGAATCTAAGTTTTCTTCTCTCCCCTTCGGGAACTTTAAAGAAAGCAGCAATAGTCTATATTAAAGTAGCTACATTCCTAGATCCATCTAAAGCCTGAGCACTAACAAAAAGAGCCAACTCTTTATTGTTTGTAAGTAACCATTACTAAACTCTTAACCTATTTTTATGATATAAAGCCAAAATATTTTCCACTGGCCACTTTTTCTTTCTGTGAGCAAACTAACCCCCCAGCTGTTTCCATCTGGAAAAAGCTCTGTTTGGTGAGCACTGGTGATGCTGCCAGGTTTGGCTGATTCTTTACCATGCTCAATTTCCAGAACAAAGCAACATGAGGGCAAAGTTGATAAACTGTTCATGCAGATACTCATTCTACTATGTCACTTACTCATGAATCATAATGACATTATGGTGGCATCTCTAATTATATACAATGTTAGTCACTTGTATTTTACCAAATGTCTAGGAAATAAAATGATTTTAAAAGTGGGAGCTCAGTCAGGTACAGTGGCCCAAGCCTGTAATCCCAGCACTTTGCGAGGCTGAGGCGGGAGGATCGCTTGAGGCCAAGAGTTCTAGACCAGCCTCAACAACATAACAAGACTCTGCCTCTATAAAAAAACAAAAACAAAAAAATGAGCCGGCCATGGTGGCTTGAACTGTAGTTCCAGTTACTCAGGAGACTGAGGCAGGAGGATCACTTGAGCCCAGGAGTTTGAGGGTGCCGCGAGCTATGACAACCACGCTGCACTCCAGCCCGAGTGACAGAGTGAGCCCTTGTCTCAAAACAAACAAACAAACAAAAATGCTGACCGGGACATGTGAAGAGGTATCAGACAGGGTAATACAAAGCCTGTATGAAGAAGGACTTCCAGGGCCAGGAACTAAGAGTCACCAGGACATAGAAAATATATTACTGTTAAGATGTGGGATGGAACGGGCTATCTGTGGAGACAGCACAGTAAGAAAACAGAAAGAGGGCTGGGGACTAGCTCTAGACTAGCGTTCCCACGTGTGAAGAGTGCACGAGGGGAGCTGGCAGCCAGAGACTGAAAATGAGATAGGAATGGGACAGGAAGAAGCTAATGGTCAAAAAATTTTTGAAATTTTTGAAAATTTCCATAAAAAGTTTAAAAAGAGGGGAGAGGGAGGGAGGAGGGAGAGGAGAGGGAGGAGGAAGATGAGGAGGAGGAAGAGGACAACACAGAATTCTACTGAGCAGCAGGATAAAATCGAGGGAGAGAGTGACTTTGGGTGACAAAAGATGTTACTGTGATAAACCAAACCTAAGAACTGTAAGCGTTTATGAAGTGCGGAAGAAGTAAGATGAAAGAGAGAAGCCGGGGCAAGGCTGCAACTTCAGGTAATTCCCGGTGGCCTGCTGCTGGGGCGCTGCTTCATTGCGGAACGGCACACGAGCACAGCTAAAGGCCCGGACAGAAAGACTCCAAAATCATGAAACGCCCCTCAACTGTATGCTGTATAAAACCCTAAATTCTACAGAAAATTACTCAGTAAAGGGTACATGGGGGTTTCATTACCCTCATCTCTATCGTCTTACAGAGGATTACAAGTTTTTATAATAAGTACATACTAAAAAACAATAAGAAAACTGGAGGTGAGTCACATTCACTGTATTTATAATACTTTCCTAAAGTAAAATAAAAATTTTAAAGACATTATTCAGTAATACACTTTAGTTGAGGGGTAAAAAAAATCAGACTCACCAAACTTTTTGCAGAAAAGCTGATCTACCATCTTTCTTAACTTAGTGATTCTGGCATACCACTCTTCCTTTACTGTAAAAGTAACAGATACACAAACATTCTCAGTTCTACGGCTTTAATAACTTAGGTTATTGAATATTACGATTATAAAATAGGCAGCATTGTTTTCTATTCTTGTGACTGAAATTATTTCTAAGGTTTCAGAAAGTATTTATTACTGAAACAACACTAACACTGAACAAAACGAGTAAGAGCCAAACAAAGTTCATTAAAGTTAGGAAATAGCAAAAGTCAGTGTGCTCAGCAACAGCCAGCACGGGAGTTTAGCTGTAACGAGCTCAGGGATGTGACAGTGCTGCCAATCCTCCCCTCACACCTCTTCTAAGAATCCTGGCCTAAGTCCCATTTTGTCACGTCCCCATCCCACTCCACCCCAGAACAAAAGCGGGCAATGAAATAAATTATGCTTGTGTGTACAGTATATAATATACATTTGATGAACAATTATTTGAATGTAGAATAACTATTCTACATTCAAAACACTATTCAATACATCGGGCCAGATAACAAATGTTGTACCTCAAAAGTAGAAAAAACATGGTTTTTTTAGTTCTCTCTGTCCAGAAATGCGATATTTACATTTATTTACAATAGGTTAATTAAAAAATGAGTTTATATTTCTATAGTATTAGAAATTTGACAATGTAAATTTTCCTGTAATGTCGTATAATTAACAGTTAAAGCATATTCTTTCATGTGGAGGGAAACATAAAGAAGAAATCCATGTTCCTTTAAGAGGTAAATAATTATTGTAACAATGTTTTAATTTGACACAAGACTAGAACTACCTCCAGAAGCTGGTTTATCAAGCTGTAAATCTTCACGTGTTGAATTTAGAAGTTCGTGTCTGAAAGGTAAAAATAAGTACTAAATATTCACTGGGCGATATTAAGCAAAGTAATAACCACTAGTTCACGTTTAACATTTAGTCATCAAAGCCAGTTTTAAAAAGACAATCTTGGCCGGGCATGGTGGCTCTTGGCTCACGTCTGTAATCCTAGCACTCTGGGAATATAATCCTAGCATTCTGGGAGGCCAAGGTGGGAGGAGTGCTTGAGGGCAGGAGTTCAAGACCAGCCTGAGGGAGGGCGAGACCCCATCTCTTAATTAATTAATTAATAATAATAAATGAATTTCAAAACTTCTAATGAATTAAAAAACAAGCACGTTAATAAAATAGTACAAAGGCGTTCTTAAAACAATGTATCAATGTATTGGGGGCAGAGGGATGCTTATTTATGGATCTTGGCTAGTGTCAAGCTTTCAGAATTCCACTTTGTATACTATTCAATTTCCTGGGAGGCCACTAAGACTTTAAACTACTATGCGTCTAAAAAAATGTATGTGTAAACAACTTGTTCTGTGTGGGGCAGCTTACCCATCATCTTGAGGGTTCTTTTTTATCTTTAGTTAAACCTTAAAAGATCCTGTCATTCTTCTATTTACTACTGATACAAAGGCAAGTTTGCTTGGTGGTAACAGTTATCCAGGCGGTTGTTAATTTCCCCACTTTCTCAATCTCAATAGTACCAGACCATCATCAGAGTAATGAAGGTGAACACTGTGCCAAAGGAACAACTATTATTCTACTACTGTTTTTCAGTTCGCTGCTCATAATTCAAGCATATGTCAGTAAACTGTTCAAAATTCTGCTATAATATGCACGTGACCCAAAAAAGACTCACTCCTTAAAGAGTGGCTTAAAAATGAAAGTTATGTATTTCTGAAGTGAATCCACCCCCACTCCCTGGGGGGCAAGTTCTGCTCAGTCTAAACCCACCATGCTGGTGCCTTTCCCGCACCTGGGCCTGGGTGAGGAATATGCACTTGACGTATTCTAACCAGAGAAGTGTGGCCATGTTCTAAGGTTTTCTTGCTTTGAGACTCTCTTTCCTAGATGTGTCTAGCTGTGAGGCCGGGAACCTTTGCATCCAGTGCACAACTAGTTTAAGGAAACTATTATATAAGCACGTGGACAGAAGAGTCTGGAGGAGACACAGAGCCTTAGTACCACGGTTCCACCATCCTGTCTCCTTGCCATCTGAGGTAAGTATCCCACTGTATTAGGCCAATTTGAATAAGAGTTTTGTTACCTACCGCTGGACACATTCCAACTGCTACCTACTCTCCTCCATGTCACGTTGGCTGACTACAGAATATGAGAACCAAACAATTTTTCTCTAGAACTTGGACAGAATTGCTTAACAGAGTTGCAGCATCCATTACTGCTCGACAAGAGTTTATTATCAGGATGATTTTCATCCTTTATGAATGACTTGGAACCTAATGATTCATAATTCTCTCTGGAACCTAGTTATTTTTTCTTTTATCATCAAAGTACTAAAACTTCATGAAGTGTGACTAGTATATATCTTCCCTTTCTGGTCATTCATCCTGCTTGGCATGTTCAAAGGAGAAGACTTGCGTCTTTTTCAGGTTGAAAATAACTGTCATTCATTTTTTTTTTTTTTTGAGACTCTGCTGCCTGGGCTAGAGTGCCATGGCATCAGCTAGCTTACAGCAACCTCAAACTCCTGGGCTGAAGTGATCCTTCTGCCTCAGCCTGTCAAGTAGCTGCAACTACAGGCGTGCGCCACCATGTCCAGCTAATTTTTTCTACATATTTTTAGCTGTCCAGCTAATTTCTTTCTATTTTTTTTTTTTTAGTAGAGACAGGGTCTCGCTCTTGCTCAGGCTGGTCTCGGACTACTCCTGAGCTCAAACGATCCGCCGGCCTCAGCCTCCCAGAGTGCTAGGATTATAGGCGTGAGCCACCACAGCCGGACTGTCATTCATTTTTAATACTTTCCTTCTCTTTTCTCTTTAAGGAAACTCCTATTAGTCAGATGTCAGTAGATCAGGACTCAGTATCCTTTCTCATGTCCCGCATGTTCTTTCTTCATTACAATCTACCAAACTAACAATCTTCTAAGCCCTACCATTTAAAATTTTAGTTTAGCAATTATATTTTCAATTTTCCTAGACAACTATTCTCCAATTATTTCCTTTTACAAGAATACCTAATACTTGTTTTATAGCTATAATAGGTTCACTTATATCTGCCTTTGCTGAAATCTGTTAATAAATGCCCTTCTGGTTTTTTAAACCTTTTATTGTTATTTGATACAATCTCAGGAAAAATATGAGAATGGGTGATGTGGCTACCATTCTGACATGGAAGTCCAATTCTGACAGCTGCACTTACTTTTTAAAAAAAGCAAAATAGAAAGAACTCCTTGACACACTTTTAAAGCCAATGCTAAGAAATTTACACCACATTGCTTAGTTTTTCTTTCCATTTGAACTTCCACTGTTTCATTTATTTTTAATTGTACAATTATATTGGTACACATGCTGTAAAAATTTCAGACCTAAAAATAAAACATAGATGCAAACTTAGCATAAAATTATAAAGAAAATGACAGCTACAAGCCAATCATTTATGGACAGTGTTCATGTTCCAAAAGACAATTCTGGCATGACTGACGCAATTTTGAACCCAGACGGACTCAAAAGTAGAAAATAAAAATACATATAACTCCAACTTAAATATAGCCTCAGTAGTTAAAGAATATTTGTCAATAGTAAAAAAGATGCACTAATCAGAACGAAGACAAAAGTCAACAGGAATTCAATAAGAGTATAAGAATCTTACTTCTTAATCACAAAACGAATTCTTTCCTTTGCAAGTAATATTCTCTCAAGGCGAGGAATTCCATACGTAGACGGCCTTCTAAAAGGAATTCCTTCAGGAAGTCCTTCTACATAAAGATCTTCAACATGAGACTGGAAAAGAGGGTATGGGATCGTCACCGGACCTTTGGCTTTTATAGCTTGAGCTTTAAGGATAAAAAGAGAAAGGGATATCATTTAAGCACAATTTGGAAAAGAATAATTGATTATGTATTGCTCTTTAATTTTCATAATTTGATCTTTACTTCTGTTACTGTAATTGAATCAGAAGAAAATAGTACACAAGAACTAAAAAGAATACCAAAGATGCCAGTAATCTGTTTACCAAAGTCTACAGTGAAATAAATATATCGTTACTTTAAGGCAATAAAGATATAGCCAGACTTTCTAGTGAAATATGAATCACATTATGAATCCAGAAAAACATATCAGTTAATATTAGTTAATACATGTATTATACAGAAGAGAAATAATTTGAAAACATAAACATTAGTGTAACCATTATTGGCCTTACAAAATAATTTATTTTACATAACAGAAGCAGAAGATTTTTCTGAACTGCAAAATTTCTGTTAACATTTATTTACCCAAAAGTAAAATAATATAACAGCAGTAAAAAGTAAAAAGCATGGGGAGTTATGAACAATCAAATATAATTGAGTGGTCTCCCATAAGAACAGGTGTTTTTTTGTTTTTTTTTTTTTTGCTGGCATTGTAAAAGTCTATTTGCTGAACATTAATACTTGCATTAAAGTTTCAAGTGTACCATATTACACATTAATGTTAGATTTAACATCCTTTACTGATACACTAAATCTGAATATCATGTTTATTACGTATCACAATGAAAATACCTCCCCCTTAGGCAATTACCATTAATATTGCTTTGAAATTATAAAATGTGAAGGTTGTTCTTATAATTTCACAATGATTGGTAAACATTATTTGTTTTCTTACATGCAAAATAATCTAATAAATCATCATTACAACGTAAGTCCAAAAACAAATTTTACTTCACTTTATGAAAGGCACTGAAACTTATAAAACTACTGTAATAGTAAATTATTTTTACTCAGAATACTACTACATTAAGAAGATAATAAAAATATAAACAGCAGGCATTTTTATGTATTTACGTGCCAGGTACTATGTGAAGCACTTTACTATCTTATCAAATCTTCAGGATAGAGCTTCAGGTCTCATGATCACAAGAGAGGATACCAAGGCTCAGACAGGAAAAGAAACATGGCCAGGCACCCTGTCCCCACAGTCTGTGATCTAATCACCATGTGACAGTGCTTCCATATGCTTTACTGTGCTTTGAAATGAACCAATTATTTTAAAAAAAGCAAAAAGGGCAAACTATTTCAAAGTGGGAGAAACACTAAGAGAACCTTGAAAAAATAACTAAAAACACTATGGAAAAGTTATTTAATTCATTAGTAAATTTACTCTAAATCTAGATTTTCATTGAGGGTAGGTTATTATTCATGATAAAATAAGAAACAATCATTTCAAGTTTGTTAAAGTAAATATTATCAATATGATTTATTATGTTTAAAAGTTTAGTTAAGGCTGAGCGCGGTGGCTCACGCCTATAATCCTAGCACTCTGGGAGGCCGAGGCGGGCAGATTGTTTGAGCTCAGGAGTAGTCCAAGACCAGCTTGAGCAAGAGCGAGACCCCGTCTCTACCAAAAATAGAAAGAAATTAATCGGACAGCTAAAAACATATAGAAAAAATTAGCCGGGCATGGTGGCGCATGTCTGTAGTTCCAGCTACTTGGGAGGCTGAGGCAGTAGGATTGCTTGAGCCCAGGAGTCTGAGATTGCTGTGAGCTAGGCTGACGCCATGGCACTCACTCTAGCCAGGGCAACAAAGTGAGACTCTGTCTCAAAAAAAAAAAAAAAAAAAAGTTCAGTTAAAATTCTGTGCATCATGCAATTTTACAGCTTGCCAGTTAACTCCAAAATAAAGAGCCACCCACATAAAAAAACAGCAAAACAGATGATGTTTTTCAATGATTGCCGCTATTTTAGGTAAGCACTTGCCACACACCATCAAGCTTTAACAACCAAGTACTTATTTCTTACATTATATAAAGGTGGCTACAGGATGGAATAGAGTAGTACAAGGGCAAAGAATCAGAAGTCTAACTTAAACTTAGTTATGTGTCAAGATAAAAGTAAAGTCAATAAGGGCATCTCAGTGAATACTGGATTTAACAAAGCAGATTAAGAGAAATGATCATTTAAGAAAATAATCTTCAATCAAATCCCCAAGATATAGGACTTTGCAGTATGTAAACAAATAAATCCCCCAAAATCGCATGCTCAAAGTTTAAAAGAAATGTTAGCTGAGAACTAAAGAAATAAAACTTTTCCTTAGCTTTATAGTAATTCAGAAACAAAGAATGTTTCTAATATTTAGACAGATACCATAAATGACCTTACAAGGAGAGATGTATAAGGCACAACTTACTGGCAGAACTGGACTTGTTTGCGTTACCCTCCAATGATGAAAAGCAACTCCACTGCTTAAATGCTTATGAACAAAGTATTAAAAGAATTTTTCAGTTTAGACATACCATATTTTCTTTCAAACAATTCTTCCACTTGTTTACGTAGATCAGTAATTCGGGCGTTCCATTTCTCTGAAAATTGAGAAAGAAAGTTAATTCTCAATCATAAATCCCTATGTGGAAGCACTGGTATGTTCTTAAGATGACCTAACACATGATGATTTATTTTCTCCATTATACATCTTAACAGTCCATCTCAGTCTATATAATTTCACTGCTAAGAACTTTTCCCCTTTTTTGTGGTTTTTGACTTATCTCGATGGGAAATTTTAACAGTTGTTTTAAAGTTAGTTTAGTATCTCTTTTTAGCCTTTTAATTCTGCAAAGGAGAAGGGCGGAAAAGACCAGTCAAATTAAACACTACAAAAGGAAGGCAAAAAGAGGTCTCCAGGGGTCATTTTGGAAACTTCCTAAAACATGTCATAGTTGTTTAGAAATAAGATGTATAGTTGAAACAGAATGCTAAAGATTATAAACATATAAAAATTTAATGTATACATAAATTCAATTTATATCCAGGACTTGTGATTATGATGAGGTAAAATATTAAAACACTATTTTCAAAATGTATACAAGCTGAATGCTCTATTTATTCAAAATGTGGATCAAAAACATTAATTTGGCATTAATATTTCATTTAGTCCCCTCAACAAGACACATCATCCACTGGGAGTTAATAGATCAGCACCTGGCAGTCATACAGAGCGAAAAAGAAAACCAAGAGGTAAAATATTTCTCAAGGAAGGTCTTAAAGCTAAGAGAACAAACTTAATTACTAAGTCATTAACACTAATTTAGCGTCAACTAACTGTAATTAACATCAGAAGATACAATGTCCTATTCTTTAGTAAATCAAAACTGTGTTTAAACAATGTCTTCAAAATGCCCCTGGCTTTCCAAAGATTATGCAGTAATGTATTTTAAAGCATTTGCTCCTACAAAGTCTGCTGACATTTTTATTAGTAAAAGAGTTGAGAAGCTGATGAAGGAAAAGGCTGTGTATTAATTAATTAAACTTACCAAAGTTGAACTCCCTCACTTTTCGTTTTCCAGCATTGGCAGGTTCTGTAACTGGTGGCTGTGGTGGCTCGCTGGTCTTTGGTCTCTTAGTAGGTGGAGAATAATCATCATCTTGAAAAAGAAAATGGGCATTACTGGAGGAATAGTCTTAAACGGGTCACAGGAACCCCAAGGTAAGTTCTCAACATTCAAAAGGCGAGCAGGGCTTTAAATCTGTTGTGAATATCAATAATTATTTCTGTATTGTAATCATCGGCATATTTTTTTCACATTACATTTATAATTTTTCTGTTCTTTTGGGATGTGCTCAAGTGAATATTGCTAATTTTCCTTTGTCTTGCCTTCATTATTTAATTTGCTTCATTTGAAGTGTCATTATAAATTTCCCCTTCTCCTCAAATAACTTGCAAATAGCTGCCAAAAACTGTATACTAAGACTTTCAAGGAAAAAGTTTTAATGAAGACAATCACCTAAAATTATACAAATATATAAGGGGGATAAAATAAAGCTTAGACGGAAAAAATATTTAAGTTTATACAAAATTCAAGAATACATAACAATGGAAGTTGGATAACTATATGTCAGATATTTTTACAAAATACAAATTTACTAGGATTAAAGAAATGGCTACATTATTTATGAAACAGATGTTGATTCAGTCAATAGAGAAACTGTGTATAAATGAGCAACCAGATGTTCAAGCACAGAGTATAGACTACTCAGGACACTTGTAGTAAGAGTTCCATGCTGATTTCTTTGTGGATATGTCAGCAACTCAACTCTGCTGTGATCCTTCAATCTATCTGATGTTAGAATTAGGGACATCTGGGATCAAATAAGAAAAGCTCCCATTGTTACTGTCTTCTATTCTTTAAAAATGTCAGGTAACACACTACTAAGATTTCTACTCAAATATCTGTAGATTATAGGAAATACCATTTTAATAAATCCTTATTTAAAAACAAATATGGGCCAGGTGCGGTGGCTTACACCTGTAACCCTAGCACTCTGGGAGGCCAAGGCAGGAAGGTGGCTTGAGGTCAGGAGTTTGAGACCAGCCTGAGGAAGAGTGATACCCCATCAAAAGATGGGGTAAAATAGTCAAAAGATCCTATAAATAAAGATTCCAACCTAAGTAGAAACATTTTAGAAAACACATTAGGTATCATTTATAAGCTTGGCCTTCATGACCATGTCACATCACTGGATGGTGAAACTGAGGTTAGACTTGGGTGCAACTCTTCCAACTGGCCTACCAGGTTGCCTTTCAATAAGACAAGAAGTACAAATTTGGCCTAATATTATATAATGTTGCCTGAGGCAGCACTGGGTAAATTTTAACATGTAATATTTGTATCTCAGTCAAGGAAAACCTAAATGGAGCTGAAAATTACTCATATCTCATTCCTCTTATGGCATCAGAGAACACAACTGGACACTACAATCCTTGCTTTTTGCCTTTAGGTTCTTCCTATAATGTCAATAGTAACCTGAAATTATTTACTATTATAATCAATTGGAGAAAATGATACAAAAGTCACCAATACTAGACAAATTCACTTTAG
>CAUYSK010008164.1:0-36969 GCA_963575035.1 Avahi laniger
TCAGAATGGGAGACTTTTGCAAAGAATGGTGAAGTACTTCAGATCAGCGTGGGGAAGGTAGATGTCATTCAGGAGCCAGGTACTGTAAATGTTCAACATTAGATGTAAAAGTTTCACAAATTTTCAGTTTGAATTTTTTCAAGTATACAGAAAAGTTGAAAGACTAGGATACTGATTACCTGTGAACTGACTACCTTTAATCGATGGATTACGTTTTGGCATATCTGGGTCTGTCTGTGTGTGTGTTTGCACATACATACATACATATATATTTATATTTTTACTGAGCCATTTGAAACTAAGTTTTAGACATCATGATAATTTATCCTTCAATTCTTTAGCATGTTAAAATCTTCCTAATTGTTTCCCATGTGTCTTTTTATAGTGCTTTGAACCAAGATCCAGTCAGGGTTCATAAATTGCATTTGGTTATTACGTCTTTTGAGTTCTCTTTCAATCTAGAATTTTCCCCCATTTTTTTTATAACATTGATTTTCTGAAGAGAACGAGGCAAGATTTTCTTAGGTGTTCCCTTATGATGACATTTAACTTATAAGAATATATATATAATATTTTCTGCATTTTCTATATAAACTGCAAGTTCAAATCTAGAGGCATGATTCAGGGCAAACATATGTGGCAAGAGTACGTCATAGACGATACTGTGATTTCATATTGCATCTCATTAGAAGGCACATGCTGTCACATTAATGATGTTAATTTGAGTACTTGGTTAAGATGGTGACACTAAATATCTCAATTATGAACAAGTAACCCCACTTTGTGATTAGCAAGTAATATGTGAGGTGATACTTTGGGGTTTTAAGATCCATTATGATCTTGCCTGAAGCAGATATTCCATTATGGGTTCCAGAATGATCAATTTCTAATTCTGTCATTCCATTTACACTTATCATCTGCCAATGATGTGATTTTTCAGGAGAAAGAAAGAATTACTTTTACCCCGAAGAGTGGAGAGGGATAGAAGAGACTGTTTTAAATTCTTAAAAAAAAGTATATATAATAAATTCGTAGTCTTAAGATAACTTTGTGTATTATATATAAATTGAGAAAAAAAGTTGGCCTTCTGTGATCTAAATCTCTAAAATACGGCTATTTTTAAATTTTAATAGTCATCTTTTCTTATTGACATTCAATTTCTACCTACCATATCCTTTACCAGGGAAAAAAGAAGATAGACATAAAAATATAATTATTCACCTTTCTATAATTACTGTGAGTTCAGAAATCACAAAGTAATGAAGACCAATTACTTGGACAACAAAATGGATGGCGTATGTTAAAGTCGATGTGTCATCTGTTCACGGTGGCTCATGCCTATAATCCCAGCACTTTGGAAGGCCAAGGTGGGAGGATCACTTGAGGTCAGGAGTTTGAGATCAGCCTGGGCAACATAGTGAGACCTGTCTCTACGAAAAATAAGGAAAAATCAGCTGGGCATGGTGGCACCTGCCTGTAGTTCAAGCTACTCAGGAGGCTGAGGCAGGAGGATCACTTGGGCCCAGGAGTTTGAGGATACGTGAGCTATGATCACACCAATGTAATCTAGTCTGGATGACAGAGCAAGACCCTGTCTTAAAAATAATTTAAAAAAAATCAAAACAATAAAATTGGAGAGAGATTTCTATTAAAAGGCACGAGTCCTTCAGCCTCCATATTTGTAAGCATTTGAAACAAAGCCACCTCTGCCCATCCTCTATTTAGAGATGGACAATTATAGTTATTAGTTCATGGTTTTGGCCATCATAATGAGTTATTCTGTTTGGACACCAAATCTTTGCAATTGCATTTTTGCTAAAAACTTGTTTTCATCTTTTAGTACTTTGAGTCCAATAAAATCAGGTGTAAGGCTTGTAAATTAATGGATACCAGGCACATTTTATGATGGGTTTCTTAAAAATGCAGCTGGCCTATTCACATTTCAGTCATTTTGTACACCTGCCATGAATTTACAGCATGATTTGAATTTAAAGGATTCAACAGCTTTGTGATGGGTTCACAAATCTAATGTTTAATTAAATACAGTCTTTTCATCTAAAAATATGGACTTATAACTATTTTTTCCATTGGGAATGGATTATTTTTGATAATGAAGTAAGAGAGAAATTAAAGAAATATTTTAAAAACATTGTTTTGACTCATAATTTATATAAATCTAAACTATATATACTTGAAATATTCATTGAAGAAGGAAAAACCTTCTTTCTGATATTCTGTAGGAATCCAATAAAAGAAAAGTTATTAATTATTTTATGTGTTAGAACAAGTTTTTTAAAGGCAGAGGCTTTAGAATTCTTTTAAATGATAAAAACTTAAAAAGTGCAACTCATAAATAAAAATTAAGAGACAAAATTCTTCTACATGCATAATTGTTGGAATGGCCTAGAGAATTTTTCACTTCAGATTATATTTGTTTTACGTTTATAACTTTACTTTGAATTACAAACCTAATGCTTTCAATTAATCTTTTAATAGGAACTAGAAATAACATGTTTATTTAACAAATATATGCGTTCCTACCACACACCAGGCCCTGTTCTAGATACCAGTGAATCAGAGGTGAATGAGGAAGACAGAGGCCTGGCTCCTTATTAAGCTTACTTTCTAGTGAAGGAGATAAATAGTAACAGAAATAAATAGGCAGATAATGTGAGATTGCAGCAAGAACTATGAAGAAAAATAAAATAGGATAAAAATGTAGAAAATGATTGGAGCTAATTTTAAAAATACGATGGTATGTAAGAACTGTTTAACTAGAGTTCTTGGATAAATTGAACTTTAGCAAGTCTCGAGGAAGGAGCATTCCAGGCAGAGCAAACACCATGTGCAGGTGGGAGTGTCCTTGGTGTATCTAGGAACAATATGGCAACCAGTAGGGTACTCAAGATAAATGGAAATGGAGCGGTAGCTAGGGACCAGACTGTGTAGGGTCTTATTGGCCATAGCAAGGAGTTTACATTTTATATGAAGTATGATTGAAAGGAAGCTACTGAAAAGTTTGAGCAGGGAGAAAAACATGATATGATTTATATTTTAAAATAATTCTTTTGGCTACTCTGTGAAAACATTGACTGCAGGAGGTCAGAAATAGAAGCAGGTAGTCCAGAGTGAGAAGATGGTAGCTTGGACTTGTAGCGGTAGGTGGTAAGTGGATGGATTTGAGATACTAGGTTTCCTGCTGGATTGGTTGTAGAATATAGTGGAAAGACAGGAAATGGAAAAGACTGAGGAGGAGCAGGTTTGGGGCAGGGGTTAAGTTTGGGATGTTAAATAGACATCCAGATAGAGATGAACTAGTGATATAAATTTGATGGTCTTCAGTGAAGATGGTATTTGAAGCTAGGGAAAGAATTGAGATTACCTAGGGGCTGTGTGCTAGGGAAGTGAGAACTGGGCACCCTATTCAGAAGAAGAAAAGAAGTTGTCATGGAGGAAAAGGAGTAGCCGGTGAGGAAGGAGGACAGGGAGAAGTAGGAGCATGTGGAAGCCAAGTGAAGAGAGGTATCTTATGTTGTACTAACTCACTGGCAAGCCACCAGGGCTACTGCCCCATCTTGGAAACAATTTGAGTATTTACTTCATTTTTGCAAAATCTAACGTCCTAAATGAGCAGTAGAAAACCATTGAAACGACATTGATTATTTTCTCCATGGTTAAGTCCTTTACTTGATATTTCTGTATACAAATTTCCATTTGGTTACAGATCTCCGTAAGTATATTCTTTATAGCCTTGCTACAGGAGAGCTAGTAAGGAATAATTTGATTTCTTTTCCCTGCAAGTAAAATTTAAAAAGAGGAAAATACAAGAATTTTCAAAGTGTTCATGCATACTCTTAAGCTATCGGTAAGAATATATTAACTCTTCCATCAGTATGTCTAATAAGAGACAGAAAGAGATGTCTCTTTTAGATATTTTAAACAGAAAATAAAATTTCAGAATTATCAAGAGATTATAAGCGTATTACTTTTTTCAGCTGAGATGTACAAGTCAAGGAAAGGGCAGGCCTTAGATTAGGTTACATTACATTGCCTGTTTAATATTGCATAGATCAGGTGATGTTTCAGTTGAGATGAATTTAGGAAATTAAATTTAATGAGTATGTACTTGAACCTTCTGTTCCATGCAGAAGGACTTAGTTGTCAAAGGCAGGAAAACAGCATCTGCCGTAGATCACCTGTTGATGATGGCTATTTCACTAGATTGGAGATAAACTACACCCCCTACCACGACCAAGAATAAGCATTCTGTTTAAAACCACCAATTTAATACAGAATCCAATTTAGTTTGCTATACTTCAGTTAGTGTTACATTTTTAATTTTATAAGTATGAAAATAGACTTTCTTTTGTATTCTATGGCCAACTTTATTTCAATTTCAAAATCCGTTTAGCTCTATTTTCTTTTCATTGTTTTCCTTCTACTGTTCCCTTTGATGATAATAACTAACATTTAGTGAACTTTTACTTCAGCCTATATTACTCACCTACATGTGTTTTAGCTTTGTAACAACCCTGTGAAGAACAAACTGTTTATGTCTGTTTTAGAAAACTGAGGCTCAGAGATGTTTAGCAATATGCCCAAAGTAACACAGCTAATCAATAGTAGAACACACACTATTAGCTGTCTCTGTCTTCTTAGTCGTTAAATAATTTCTGTTGTGTTTTTGCATATCAAAATATAATTTCCTGCCATAATTTGTTTACTTTCTCTAAGCTTTTAATTCTCTTTTGCTACATATGTATAAGGTAAGTTTCCTGATAAGAAATTAAATTTTTTTTTTACATTTCGAATTTATACCTTTCCCATGTTGCATTACAGTCTTCATTTTAAAGTGGAAATTACCCTTAAAGTAAAAAAGGCATGCAGAAATTTTGGGAGGCTTTGTGGTCAGACTTTTGTCCTTTTTATTTATAAGCTTAGGAGTATACTTGGTTTTTCCACACTCTTTGAAGTTCTTGCAGTGAAATATTTTTTCTGCTTTTTTTTTGCTTTTTTATTTATTGCCATAGCCAATGATGACTTAGAATATATGAAGGATTTTAGAGAGAAAACTTTAAAATATGTTTTGTGTTATCTAACATTTATTAGCAACCCTGTTTATTCCAATAAAAATAAAATCTAAGTAGAACACTTCAAAAAATGATGAGTAATTTATTTTGCTCATTCCATTTTAAAAGGCAATATAAATAAAATACTTCCCTAAAATCATAACTCTCCCGAAATAAAAATTTTGGGCAGTCATAAGAATCTATAGCTAGGCAAGAAGTGAGATATGAAACTGTTTGTAATAATTATTTTAAACCAAAGATGTAATAATTTTTAATCACTTAGGAATACCAATATTTCTTTCCCTGGAAATTTATAGTTGGAATTATATACTGTGGGATCCCTTGTTCCCCACTAAAGTGGAATTCTAAGCATTGTCAGAGGTGAAAATGTCCTTAGACAGAGGCACTTCTTACAATCCTCAGTTAACCTCATTTCAGGTCACTTGTGTTTTTGTTACTGCCAATACAACTATTTTTTTCAATGAACAATGACAAATTTATATAATGTTCCTTTTCATGACATTGACTTTAGTTAAACCTGAGTACTGTGTTTCCGTTTAAGTATCGTAGGGATGTTTTTAGAGTCCACTTGGTCTGATATGAAATAAAAGAGAAAACTTTTTTGAGAAGACTTACCATTAATTAATAAATTATTATACTGAATATGGATTTAATTTATAAAATGGATAAAAGCAAATTTCCCATGTCATTAAAAGTACAGCTTCAGTGTTTTGAATTGCACATTACCAAAGAATTGTTCAAAGTAAAATTTGAGCAACTTGCTTTGTATAGATATTTGATTTGTCTAGATTATTCTTACGTGGAAAAGGCAGAGTGACGAGAAATGTTAAAATGTCATTTTCCCATGCTGGCCAGGAGGATCCTTTAGCTGTCCTTCTCTTTACTCATTTTTGGCACCTACATAAATATATTTATTTGTAAATATTATTTATTTATAAACATTTAAAGGGCAGGGATCTGTTCTTTACTCCCAGTCTCATTCAGGTTTTTGTTGCATGCCGCTTTTTCCTGATATCATTGTTCTCTGTTTATAGTTCTGATGGCTATTATTCGATTAAATTCTTTCCCTCTGCCACTAGACTGTAAGCTCTGTGAGAATAAAAACTGCACATGTTTTTGCTCATCTATGAGTCTTGAGCAGTTGTCACAGTCCCTGGAACAAAGTAGGTGCTTAGTTAATATTTGCTAAGTAACCAAGGGTTTTATTTGTCTTTACATGCATGTAGCATAGCATTTATAAAGTACTTTGTGTTCAGTAAAAGTTTTCTGAGACAACCTGAAAAAAATATAGTTCATGTGCATATATTCCATCTGTTGTACTTGCAAATTTTATAAGTGTGCAAAGACTATATGTGATCTTTAGTATTTTGCATTCTTTATTCTTCTGAAACTGATAACTGATGTAATAATACCAATAGTTTATTGAGTCCTTCATTATGTGCCAGGCACTGTGTGCTGAGCTCTATTATACTTGATTTAATCTAACTTCAGAACATTTAGGCTTTAATATACTATTTTCCAGATGAGTTGACTGAGACTCAGAAAGATTAAATAATTAAATGGGGAGTTAGTATTTAACCCATATTATATGATTCTAAATCCTATTCTTTTACCTTCCACACACTCCCAAAGTGATGCACAAACTAGGAAATTCCAGACTAACACATTGAAAATAACCAAGTTGTGTCAGTGATTGGAAAGTGTTAATAAAAATGAGTAAAAAATGAACTTTCTTTAATATAAAAAATAGCATATTTGACTGAATAATTGCAGTGATTTTCATGTGATTATGAAAGCAATCTCAAAGGTGCTTTTTCTTGGAACTTAAGTGCTTGGGCTTGACTTGTGATCTTTTTTTTGTCTATGCTTCTTGTAGGTTTGAGTGGCCGCTTCTTCGTCACCACTCTCCCAGCATTTTTTCAGTAAGTTTAAATAATCCTCTGCTCTTGCAAAGGTTAGAAATGAATAGATGTGTGCCAGGAAGTCTAAGTTGTTTTCTGTGGCAGCCACTCATTCAGCCTAATGTTTGAGAGGAGAAAGGCTGGTCTGCTCTGAGGATGAGAGAAGGTACCTGGAGTGTTATGGAAAAGGAGGACGTGATCTCAGCAGGGTGTCGTGGGGAGGAGTGGTCAGAGAAAATTTCTCCGGTGATATCAAAGGTGGGGTGATTCTTAATAGGTAAGTAGGAATGGGTTAAGCCAACAAACTGAGTGGGTCTTTCCAGGTAAAGGAGACAACGTACAAAAGCCCAAGAGAAAATGAGATGTTTTTTGAGAGCTATAACTCATTCTGTTTGGCTGATCTCCGGGTACAGTTGGTCTCAGGTAGTGGCAGGGGAAAGAGAAAGGAAGGGATGGATTCCAGAGATACTTAGGAGGTGGGATCATTGGGACTTGCTGACTGATTAGTCATGGGAGGAAAAGTCTATGATGACTACCAACAGGCCATGCAAAACTAGCAAAAGCTCTTGCCTGCCTTCAAGATAAGGAGCCATTAGGATAAGATAAAGTTTGGAAGACAGAGGCAAAAATGGAAGAGGTAGTGTGAAGTACCTATGCTAATTCCAAATGGAGAAGTTTAGGTGACAGTTTGATGTCAGGATCTAGAGCTCAGAACAAAGATCTAGATTGGTGGTACATATTGGAAATTCCTCAGTATTGAGATAGATAACACTTGAATTGTATCTAGAGAAAACATGTCCTGGGAAGAGAAGCAGGTCAAGGATTGTACCTGGGGTTGACTAAAATTAAGAAGACAGTTAGTGAGAGAACCCGAGTTGGAATGATCATAGTAGTAGGAGGAAGTCCAGAGAGCCCGTGTCATAAAAGCTAACTCAAAGGAGGAAGAAAGTGGTGTTCAATAGTGGATAATGCCAATGACAAGTGAAGGGAAAATGGCAGACAAGTGCTTCCGTGGCTTATGGCACTGACAGTCATTAGAGACTCCAAAATGGGCAGTTTCAGTCAAGTCAATTGGACCAGAACCTGTGACCGCACTGAGTAGTGAATAACAAAGAGGAGAAAATGGCAAGTGTAGACTCTTCTGCTGGGAACCTTGATTGTGGCAGGAAGGCAAGAGGGAGGGAAGGCTGAAGGCGGATGTGAGACTAAGAGGTTTTTGTTGATTTTCAGGGGAGGGACTTGAATAACATGAATTTGGAAATGTGGATACAATTTTTTTACCTTGATAACAATGGCTATTTTGTTATTATAAGAGAAAAACCAAAATAATTATTAGCAAAAATAATGAAAAGTAACTTAGCAAAGTAAACACTGCCAAGAACTTTGCTCTTAGTCACACATTGTGCAGTGATAAAATAAATTGTTTAATGCTTTCAGTTTAGGAATTTCTGATTTCTAATAGATGAAAACTTATGCATGCTTTCTGATTTATGCCTAACTATACTTTTTTCTTCATTTGAGCCAATTTAAAATTCAAGTGCAGTTCACATGTCTGACCAATAGTTATTTTGGTTTTTATTATCTGTAACGCATGTTATTTTAATTTATTTATTTTCTGCTTGTTTTTATAATTTATAGTGCAAAGGATGGGATATTCCGCCGTTACCGTGGCCCAGGAATCTTTGAAGACCTGCAAAATTATATCTTAGAGAAGAAATGGCAATCAGTTGAGCCTCTCACTGGATGGAAATCTCCAGCCTCTCTAACGTAACTTGTTAATTTTTTAACAACACGGTGTTATTAAGAAAAAAGAGGTATCAAATTAACCACCTATGGGCCTTGAAAGCCTACGTTTTTCTTCATATCGCTTCTAATTACCCAGACCACATATGGCCATGCTTGGACCATGTGATATTTCTGGTTTTGTGACACATAGCACATTTGTTTCAGTTAGTTTTTAGTTCACTAGGAATTAAGTAGCCAGATTTGGGTAAGCTATAGAAAGCCTCTCCTCCAGCTTTCACGCTAAGCCATGCTGTTTTCTCTTTACAAAAGATAGTATTGAATATCATTTACCGTTCTTTCCTTCCTATAATTAGTGCTAAAATGGAAGAGTAACTCTTGAATATAGTTCATGACAGAATTGCTGTTGCATCTTATGTAGAAAATAAAACCTATGGTGTCTTTGGTGCCTACGAGAATCCTGCTAGGGGTGACTTTGGGCCATGATGGCAAACTGTCCAACACTTGGTGAGGTAGATAAGGCCAAACCATAATAACTTTTTCCATAGTTAGTTTTAGTTTTAAATTAACTGTCATATTTGCAATTAATTTTATATTCCTATATATAAAGGTAAGAAATATTCCTACTAAAATGAGAACAAATTATATAATATTTTAAGAATGAATCATCTAGTGGCATCTATGTTACTACCCAGGAAACTCATGTCTTACTCTAAAAGCAGCTTACTTCTGGCATTTCATTCTAAAAATGTTTGAGCACTGATTTTATACCAGATATTGTTCTAGATGTTAGGTATTCAACAGCGAATAAGACAGACATGGTCCTTCCATTCCCCTTTGGTAACTTAAAGTAAGACAGATTAAGCAAAAAAAAAAAAAAAAAAAAAAACTGAGGATACAAAGAATCATAGTCTGGAGCAGGACAGTTAACAAAACAACATACTTTACCAAGACAGGGAATGACTGGAGTCATAGACCTGCTCTAGATGGATTGGTTATGAGAGGTTGCTCTGAGGAGAGGCCTCTAGGTATCATCTGAAGAGTAGAAGGAACAAGCCCAGGTCAAGAGCAGGGGGAAGAATATTCCCAGGAATGGCTATAGGATGTGCATAAGCCCCAACTTGGAAAAGAGCTTGGTGTGTTTGAGGAGCAGAGTGGTGGCCAGGGTTGAGCACAGTGAAAGAGAGGGAGAGCAGGCTAAGCTGAATAAGAGAGGCAGGCCTGAAGCCAGATCATGCAGGGCCTGGGGCCGTGGTGAGGAGCTTGAAGGTTATCAGAACATGCAAAAAGTTGACTCTCAGGAGAAAGGATTGGAAAGGACAAGGGTGGATGAGGCGAGATGAGTTAGAAGGCTGGTGTAGTGTCCAACCTCAGGACCGTAGCTTGTATCAGGTGGCAGCAGTGGAGAAGGAAATAATGAGTAGATTTAAAATACGTTTTGAAGGTAGACCAAGGTGAAGGATAGGAAGGATTCACAGGTAAAATCTTCTTGGTGTCCGGTTTGAGTACTTGTTAGATCTTGGTACCAGTTAGTGTTTCGGGCAAGAGAAGATCCAGGGTTCTGTGTTGGATATGTTGAGTTTGAGATGCAGATTTTGTGATGCTGTCAGATTGAATGTATGGAGGCGGGTCTCCGTGGAAAATTCAGGAACACAATACAAAACATATGGGCAGCATTGAAAGCCTTAGAAGTAAGGGGAACACCTAGAAAGAAGGAAAAAGAGAAGAGTGCTTGGAGCTGAGCCATGAGCCACTCCCAAATTAAGAAGTTGGGTTAAGAAGGGGTCAGCAGGAGAAAACTGAAAATGAGTACCAGTGAGACAGCATGAAAACCTGGGGTATGCCATTTTCCAGAAGCCCAGCAGGTGTTCAAGAAGGAGGGAATGGTACCTTGTGTTCCATGTTACCAAGAAGTGAAGGAAGATCAAATATGAGACGTGGACATTGAATGAAGCAAGGTGAGGTCATCATGGCCTTGACAAGTAGTGACTAGTGCAGATTTGGATGGGTTGGAGATATGGTGAAGAAGAAGAAACAGCATGTGTAGACTACTCTTTGGAGAAATTTGTCTGTGAAACTGGAGGACCATGTGAGGTCCAAGGATGCTCTTTTTAAAAGATGGAAAAGAGCAAACATGCCTATGAAATTGATCCAGCAGAGAGGGAGCAATTGTTCATGTAGGAAGACGGGTTGGGAGAAAGAACCAAGCCATTAAGAAGACAAAAGGGATGGGATCCAAGGCACATGGGGGAGGAATTGGACTGTGGTGGGGCAGATAGACTTTCTCTGTGGTAGCAAGAGAAGGTGGATGCAGGTGTGCACCAGGCCCAGATTTGGGAGCGGGAAGATAAGCGAGATCACATAATGGCATCTGATTTCTCAGTGACATAGGAGCAGTATTTGTCAGCTGAGAGTACAGGGGGAGGAGAAGATGTGTAAGTTTTAAAGAAAAAGATGTGAGATTATCTCAGAGCCCGAAAAATGCAGTAGGACTGGGCAATATTGACAGTTTGCTTCCGTTTGGGACTGTGAAGCAGTGAGAATAGTCACCGGTCATGTGATTATTTTTTTTTCCCCCAGAGACATTTAGCTGCTTAGGGTTGAAGTTTTTGCCAGGCAGGTACAATGGAGGGAGAAAGTGCCAAGGAATTGGAATGTATTTGCAGCAGAATGATTCATATGATGGCCATGGAAGCTAAGCTCTGTAAGAACAGAAGTGAAATCCAGGAATGGGGACAATATATAGCAAGAAACGGAGGTACAGTCCTCCTGACCTGAATTTTGTTTGTTTTGTTTTGTTTTTTCATAGTATACATGATCAGTGATACTCTTTCTTTTCTTTTTTTAGGATGTCTGGAATGGCTGGCCTTTTTAGCATCTCTGGCAAGATATGGGTGAGTAATCTTAAATAAAACTTTATAGTTATATTTGCAGAGAGATTTTTAAGAATAAAAGTGTAGCTTTTAAGCTTTGGAGCATAAGCCTTTATAAATACTTTTATAGATTCCCTTTTCTTCTTAAGCCACGCAGCTACTCTCATGTGGGGTTCTCAGTGATAATGGAATAGGGACCTGTAACTACTGTGTCAAAGTCATATTTTCTCAGACCAGTGATGAAGTCCTTCCATCAAAGCAAAAGGGCTACATGGTTTTACTTCATCTTATTTTCCCATTGACATGTCTCCACACAGATCAAAGATTGTTTATGCCTGAAAGTGGTTCTGTGTATCGTGAGTTGGCAAACTACAGCGTGTGGGTGTGCCACCTATTTTTGTAAATAAGGTTTTATTGGAACACGGCAACATTCATTCATTACCTATTGTCTATGACTGCTTTTGTGCTGCAATGGTAGAATTGATTAGTTGTGACAGAGACACAGAGCTGTGGGCTATAAGCCTAAAATATTTACAACCTGGCCTTTAAGAAGAAGTTCGTAAACCCCCCACTATATGTGATTGTGTAATTTCACTGAGTTTTTTCAGTGTATTTGAACCATTATTCAGATAAAAATGTTGAGTTATTATGTAATGTTGAATATATCCCATAATTTTTTTGTTCCTCCTCTGTGAAGGGGGGCTAAATGCAACCAGATTTAACAAAATTGCTATGGAATTAAATATAGCTCAAAATATTTTTTAAAAAATCTTAGAAGTGAGTTTTCCTACATGTGTTTTCTAAGTTATGCTTTGTAGCTTATGGTGTCATGTTTGGAACTTAATATTCAGGGAGTTCATGAAGACTGTTTTTCTCATGCACAGTGATACATGTGGAGGGAAATTTAAGAACAACCTTTTATATCCCACTTTCTCAGTTATAGTATATATTCTACTTTGTGAGATAGAATATATACTATAGGTTTTTTTGGTGGGTTGTTTTGTTTTTTACAACAGTGGCTAATGGAATACTTGGATTCAGTCTTTTTTTGGCTAAAATTTAATGTTTATTTTGGCATTTGTTTATCACATTAAATAATAACTAGTATTTTCCCTTTTTCAAGATAGTTTGAGTTTCATGTGGTTTCCCTCTACTATTTTCTTATATTTGTGAGAATTTTAATCAAGGGCTGAGAATTGTGAATTGGAAACTGGAAATTGAGAGTAAGGGATTCTACCTTCTGCACTATGTTGACATTGAAGGTTGACAAAGTCATGTAGCCTGAGAACTGTCCGACCTTGTCGCATTATGTCTACTTCAACAGGATGATTTTAATAGAGGGATATCAGGCAGCACTGACAGCAAGATCTTAGCACAGAACCTATAATAAGTGCAGATCAAGAGATGAATTTGTTCTTCAGGTTAAGGAAAGCCTAGATGGAAATTGATCATGGCCTTCATTGATTGTTAAAGAGAAGTTTTCCTTTCAAAGACAGTATTACAGAAGATATATCATTGCTCTGACCTCATATAGCTTGTCATTTGGCATTTAGATAAATCAGAGTTTAAATTAGAAGTTATAGTTTTTCATTATGTGGTGCAAATGATTACAATGTGTGACATTTAGGGTGTATCAGGGCCAGGAGTGGGTGTTTTATCTTTGTATACACAGTGCCCAGCCATGGGTAGCACATACGGATGCTGTGTGGATGCATTGAACTGCAGAGAAAGAGCCATGTGGAGAATAGAATATGACCAATTTCTGAATAACTAATTAAGATGTTCTTTTTAATGATGACAGGTAGAATATATATGGTATGTAAATATATATTTATAATTTATTTCCAGATATTTCAAAAAGGAACCAAATATAGATCATTTTATAAGATAAACTATAAAATTTGACACACAAATAATTACATCTTATATTTTGTAAGGTCAGCTTTGTCTAGTATTAATACCATAATTTTCAGTTTTGTTTAGCATTTGTCTAGAATATTTTTTTCCGTGTTAAACCTTCTTGTTGTTGTTATGTTTTAAGAGAGTTTTGTGAAAAGCATGTAGCAAGAAGTAATTCTTTCAACTGATGAATTTAATCCATTTATATTTATTGGAACCACTAATACATTTGTTGTGACTGTAGCTAGTGCATGTATGTATGTGTGAAGGGGGCACGAGAGAGGTACATAAAAGAACATAAATGATAGATTTGTAGATTATTTTGATCTCCTTGTATGTATGTATATTACCTTAATAATCTGTAGTAGAAATCTGTTATTGCTGTCTGTATCAGCATCTAGCCTCCCCAGACCTCTTGACATTTCTTTTATTCTTAGAAATAAGTCTCCATCCTTTTATCAAATATACTGATAGGGCTCTTACCACCTGTGTTTCTAGAATCTGGCTCTTGTCCTCTTATTCATAAAGTCTATGATTTCTGGCCTGGTGAGATCCAGTCCTTGGCTACCCATCAGGTCTCTGGTTCCCACTTCAGCCTCTAGGCACAACCTTGCTTTGTTGTCCTTGTGGAACCACTTACTGAGCCAATCCTCCTAGCTAACTACCCTGCTTACTCAGCTCACTCATTTAGCTGGCTCTTCCTTTTGTCTGGGTCTTCAAATCAATGTTGACTGTATAACTGTGGGGCATGTAATCTGTTTTTAACTCATGCCTAGGTAATGTAAAACTGCAGTGCAACTGTATTAACAACAAACAGAAGAAATACTGCACATGGTGAGAGACAGACAGACAGACAGACAGACAGATACCAGGGGTGGGGTGGGGATAGAATCAAAAGAGTATAAAGTCTCAGAGAAAGAAGATAAAGAGATGAATGGAGGATGGAGAATGGCTAATGCCAGCGAGGCAGGATTTTTGATACCTATCCACAGTCTATTTTACCCTATGGAGATTTTGTGAGTTACATAGACAGAAGTCAGTCTTTCTTCAGCAACAATTTCCCCTGTATGGGTGACTGGTTACATACAAATATTTCCACAGGGAAAGATAAAACAAGTACGTATAGTGTCAGTGTTTGTGTGGAGTTTTCCTGTGTATTAATATATAGGAAAATGGGTAGAGAGAGATCGACAGTAGTTTTCTCTGATATTGGAATTATGGCTGATTTTTTAAAAACCTTTTATCTTTTTTTGTAATTTCTAATTTTTCTGTGATGACGACAATTAAAACAATAGCAGTATCTAGAAGATCAGAGCCTACTGAACTAGTGATTCCTTAAAGTCCTCGAGTTTCTACCTGAGGAGTGAAGCCAACTTGCCAGGTCTGACATTCTGGAGGTAAAAGCTGGTCCTTAGTATTCTTGTATCTTCAGTGATGAGACATTCACATAGCTGGATTGCTTTGAACTCAGGAGTTATGTTTGGTCTAAGGTATCATGCCTATCAGGTGACATTTTAGTGCATTTTCAGTAAACAGTAGGATAATTCCTTCTAATGAGCACATATAATCCTGGACAAGGATCAGTATTTTCTACAAGTAAAAACTGTCACTTTGCCTGGCAATCAAAGGAACAGAAAGACAAAAATCTAAAACTGAATTAGATTTTTTTTAATTAGTTATTCCTTTGGAAACTTATATATGTATGTGTGTGTGTATACATACATATATATATATATATTTATATACACACACACACACACACACATATATATATATATAAAGCAAGTACTTAGTACCATAAATACTAACATTCTAAATGGCTCCAAAGCCATTGTGAACTCAGAAAAAGTGAACAGATAAAGATTTATGCCTGTAGTTTTGAAAATAAAGCTTGACTAATGAGTCTTTAGTAAAAATTACCTAAAAGACCACAAGATGGCAGGATTTCTTTAAGAAACTCAATTAAATCCCCTAAAGAGTAAGTTGATACAAGAAAATTGAAGTAGAGTTTATAAAATAACAGGATGTTTTGAAAGTACTAAGAAGTGTTTGACTCAGAATACAACGATTCAAAAGCAAATAATTTAATGAAAACTTAAAAATAGAAAGTGTCTTGAAGGTTGCTTTAATTATTTTACAGAAAGTACATAAGACAGTGTGCAGAACACTTAAAACTGCATATTTATTCATCCCCAAACCGTACATTATTCATGCCAACCATTTGAGTAAGGTAAATCTCCAGATCCTTATAAAGTAAGTTCCAGAATGCACTGAGACAGACTGGCTTTCAACATCTTCTAATTCTTCGACGTATTTCAAGGTTTAATCCTGATGATGTCACTGAGTCATGAAGAAAAGCATAAACTGTGTTTAATACACAGTGTTTTCAAAAGTAGGGAATTGTACAATAGATTTAGAACTTCTATTGAAAAGAGTTTGAATGAAACAATCTTTTGATATCTCAAATATCCTTTTTACCTACTGGATTGTAAAATACTAGGTTACGCTTAACAAAAACAATTTCCTAGCTGAGCAACGACTAATATGAATGCTATCAACAGAGGGCAGATGACAGTTTTACAAATCAAGAATTTGTTTGTATTTCCTGTGAATAGTCCATGCATCTGATACATCTTTTCTTTATTCAACGAATATTGAATACTTGGATTACATGTGTCAGTGTTGAAAATACTTGCTGAGTCTTTACAGTTATCTCCTCTGCTAAGTAAGAAATTGTAGAGAGAGATCTTAGATTATTCTAGATCAGTTAACAAGCTTTTTTGCTTATTTATTTATCATTCAAAATTAAGCCAGAGTGGCCAGGCGCAGTGACTCAGACCTGTAATCTAAGCTACTTGGGAGGCTGAGGCAGGAGAATCTCTTGAGCACAGGAGTTTGAGACCAGCCTGGAGATATAGGAAGACCCTGCCTCAAGAGTTAAGCCAGAATAAAATATATTATTTAACTGCATAAATTACATAAACTAAGAAACCAGTGAGAATCATTTAGATTTTCAGAAATATGAAAATAAAATGAAAACTTTGACTCATTTTCATTAACCTTATTGGTTTTAGGCAAGGAATTCAGTCATTATCTCTTCTTGCTGGTAATGTTTAACTTGAAGCTGTTTCATCCTGTGTCCAGTAATTGTTTGGATTATAGTTAATGGCTATTTTTTGAAGCTGTATGAGTTTAAAACAGCTCACTAAATCCTTCCTCATGGGGAAGCATGGCTCCTGCAACTCTACATCTAAGTGGCTTTGACTTTAAACCAGCAGGTTCATATGTCCAATTGCTGTTTGATTTAGTATGTGAATACTTTCTAGCTAAGATTGTTCCTTTTCACTCATTTTTAAAGTGTTTGTCATCAAATGGAGTCCAGAGGAACGGTGAACAGTAAGCATGGAGGGATGTTCACTCTCCTCAAAGACTGATGAAATCTCATTTGCTCATAACACATTAGCCAGAAAAAATATTTCTGCTGTCTAATGTTACATTTCATGTTTTCTGGTAATGTAGTAAACTTTTTTAAGAGTGGATAGATGTAGAGCCAAGAGAATCTGATTAGAAAAAGAAGGCATTCTGAATTGTTAGTGTTCTGTGAATAGGAATTAGGTTTTAGTTGAAAATTGATAAAGGCCAAAAAAATTTAATTTGTTTATATATGCCATAGTATGAGTAAACATTAAGATATATATAATTATTAAGAGAAGGGGACCAAAAATATCAATCGTAATGGAAAAGAGGACTAGCAAAACAGTTCTATCAGATTTCTGTCCAGATCATGAACTCGAAGGAAGTAACTCTTACTAGATATGACCTTGATTATTATTCTCAGTAAATTTGACTTATTCTTTAGGAATCATTTTAGATATATAAGCCTTTTGGGGAACTTATATATGTAGAGATGATTTGCAGATTTGAGTTATAGCTAGAGAAGGAGATTCAAATGTTACATTTGAATTTCATTACAAGTAAATATTTTTGTTTTCTTCTGATTACAGCATCTTCACAACTATTTCACAGGGACCCTTGGAATTCCTGCTTGGTGTTCTTACGTCTTTTTTGTCATAGCCACCTTGGTTTTGGGCCTTTTCATGGGTCTGGTAAGAGATAACCAATCTTTTTTCCTGTCTTTAAAGCAAAATGGATTTCATGGAAAACTAAAAGACAGCCAAGAAAGAAAAAGCACATGAACAAATATTATTTTGTGTGTAATCTAAGCAGTTAAATCACATTTGCTTGTTTGATACTGCTTTCAATTGTAATGTGAGATATAATGGAAAATTCATTAAATTATTATCCCCTAATATGGTCCTTGCATATTCTGAAGGTACGTACTGCCCAGAATATAGTGAAAAAAAAATAAATAGAGACACTACTTGAATTGACAGTTTCCAAGACAACTGAATCAGCTGTGATTTCACACCTTGCCTACTTGGTTAGAACACTGTGGTGACAAGGCCAGAATTTTGAATTTGTTCCTTTGTGTAGATACAAGATATTTTTCTTGTTCATATCCTCCAATTGAACCTCTAGTCCTGACTAGCTGCTTATACATACACTCTGGTTTTCTCGAGGTGGATTTCGTAAGATAAGGTAGATTAAACAGCATAGTCATTACTGTGGAAAAAACATTTAAGAATCACAGCACATCATCATGTCTTGTTTGGGAATGAAAATCAGTATCCAGTATGTGTCTGTCCATTTTATCCCTAGTTATTTTAGATGAGAGTTGGAATAATACATTTATTTACGTAACTATATAGGCAGCTATAAATGTTTTAGCATATTTTATTTTTTGTTATAAATAATTTTTTGTCTTTCTTTTAACCTTCTCTTGATCAATTTGAATACATTTTAAACTACTATTAGGATAAGAAGTTACTAATCACAGAGCTCCTAAACACCATATGGTAGGAATAATTGATAATTACTCAAAATTTATATAAAAGAACAAACTTTTAAGTAAGATTGTCTTAAAGTTCCTTTATAAGAAGTTGGGAAGATAACTTTATTTAGCAAAACAATAATAATGTTTAAGTGATGGGGATGGTAATTACTCCGATTTGATTGTTATACTGTGTATACATGCATTGAAATGTCACATTGTACCCCATAAATATACCCACGTACATAAATATATAGTTATTATGTGTCAATTATAAATAAAAAATAAGAAAAATTGTAAAAAACATTCTATCCTGTGAATAGCTAGTAAACGTGTGACTGTCACATTAAAAATGTAAGGTTTTCAAACTCAGCCTTTTCAGATGGAAATGTTTTTCTCTTTGCTGTTCAAATTAGAGCTTGTTTTTCCCCAACCCACAGAAGCTCCCTGCATCTCATTGCTCCACCTCCTGGGTCTCCTCAGCCTGACATTTAGGGCTTTCTCTGGATCCAAGAGCCCCGGTGGTGATCCAACTTGCTGTAGCTTTAGCACCCAGGCAGCTGGTGTTACCCATCCTTTCCTGACTGTGCGCAGGGCCTTAAATGTCTCTTCCTTCAAACAAACTGCCACGCTTGATCCTTCCCCACCCCACCGTTGGTTGTAACGTTCCTGAAATGTCCTTCTACTCCATGAGGGTTACCCATTGGTGAGGAGCACCTCATGTACAGAGTAGTTGTGTTTGTCCAGAATAGTGTTTTTTAAAAAGACTTGTTTTAGACTTGGCTATTAATATCTATTTTCTTATACCTGATTGATTAATCTATTCAGAGTGAGCTCTCTGTAGACTTTTGATTTTGTGACCTCCATTCTAAATTAATATTTTTCTGTATTATGCCACATTTGAAAAGTAGGCAATTCTTAATTATATCCTTGTCTTTGTTGAAGATTTTTGACCAGCTGCTAGTTATTTGTCTGAGAATATCTGGTTATAGAAGCAAGGCCTAATTTTGGGGCCCTTTGGTAATAAATGTCCTATCTACTCACTGTAAAATCGTTTTTTCCCCTTCAGGTCTTGGTGATAATATCAGAATGTTTCTATGTGCCACTTCCGAGGCATTTATCGGAACGTTCAGGTAAGTATGATAAGCTCATGCGACATAGAATATTTTCGGAATTCTATGATGTGCCCTTTTGTGCACATGTAGATAGTGGATTTTCCCTCTGATTTGCTAGCTGACCAAACCGTCACCGCTCCCAAATTCCTTAAAATATTTTCTGTAGGTAGTAGTTAGATTTGAACAAAAATATTTTTTTCCTTTCTTAAATTAGGGAATATTTCATTCTGGCAATTGTTTTTTCCCTTTAGACTTGTGCTCTTCATTAATCGGGGATGTCATTTCCTTCATTCAAACTAGAACTAGAAGGGAGGGAAGGAGACTCGCATGTACCAGTTCCTCTCCTGAGTCCTTTAAAAGCAGTTTCTGCAAATCCTCACCTTGTTTGACACTGTTTCTGGGACCAAGTGGCCTTGGATTCTTGTGTCTTTATTCCGAACTCTTTCTGAGACTGCATAAGGACTTTTATGAGACTTTGTAATTATTGAATTTTATGTGGGAGTTCTCATATTTCTTTTTAGTTCTTGAAGTTTTTGAGGCTTTGAGATTTCCATGGATTATTAGAAAATATATTATGATCCTTAGAATTCTTAAAAGTGACAGAAACCCAGTATAAAGCATCTTCGGGGAAAAAAAATAAAAATTCATTAGCTCACATACCTAAAAAGTCCAGAGATGTTCCAGCTTCAAGTGCAACCCAAGTGATGTTAGGGTTCTGCTCCATGTGGCTCGTTCAGTGGCTGTTCCACAGTCCCAACTCACATTTTCTCTGTTTAATGATCCTCGAAGAAAGAGAGTCTTTTCCTCCTTACTCTGGCCTAGAACGCCTGGGTAGTACTTGGATTGGCTCGGCTTGTCTCATTTCTGAACCAATTGCCATGCCCAGTGGGGGTCACTGAGCCTTCTACAAGGTACAGAATACAGAGCATGAAGGAACTTTTGCTGTCCCTGCCTACGTGCTCTGCCAGAGTCCACGTGGTCAGTGAGATTTCCAGAGAGGGGCGGAGTGGGGCTAGGATGCCAGTTGGAGACTCTGTCCTGTGTGATAGCACAGTTCCAACATGGAAAAACTTTCACTTCCCCCATTTTTTCATTTCATAGCTGAACACATTCAACTGATTACGAATTACCATTGTTCATTCAGAGGATGTTCCCCTCTCCTCCCTCCACAGAGCAAAATCAGAGGTCAGAAGAGGCTCAAAGGGCTGAACAGTTGCAGGATGCAGAGGAGGAAAAAGATGACTCGAATGAAGATGAAAACAAGGACAGCCTTGTAGATGATGAAGAAGAGAAAGAAGACCTTGGTGATGATGACGAAGTAGAGGAAGAAGAGGAAGAAGACAACCCAGCTTCTGGGGTGGATGAGGAGAGGAGTGATGCCAATGACCAGGGACCCCCGAGAGAGGGCAGTGCGGCCCAGGGGGAAGTGGAACCTGAAGAGGCTGAAGAAGACATCACTGAGCAGCCCCGTTCAGCTGACGCAGAGCAGGGGGAGGACTCGTTGAGGCAGCGCAAAAGTCAGCATGTTGATAAGGAACCGTAGGTTTAATGACGTTGTTTCCAAGGATACAGACCAAAAGAATATGTCAGCTTCCCTCTGGTCTGCAGTTTAAACCAAACTCTTAATTTTTTCTAAATAAGCAAGCTTCTCTCTTAAAAGATGATCTCTAGTCATGTGGTCTCATGACAGTAAGCCTCATGTATACTAAGGAGAATCTTTCAGGTATGACAATCATGATATGGAAAGACAAACACGATGGTGATGTCAGGATCTGTTCATGGACTCGGGATGGGAATAAGTTCACTTACTTGGGGCTAGAGAGTCTTGACCAGTGGAGGCCACCCCCAGCCCTCATTAGCCCCTTTTAGAGACATGGCCACAGGCCCCATAAAAGGAAAACAGAGGAGCCTTGGCTCTGAACATCCTCACTGTGCAGCAAAAATCTTGCTTCCTTGTCTTGTGTTGTTATTTTCGTCAAATTGCGGGAAACATCAGGCACCATAGTGCATGAACACTTTTAGAGATAGAAACTGACAGGGCCCTGGATTTAGAAAAGAGCTCTGAAATCATCCCAGACCTCTAAATCTCCTTTGTGATATTTTTTTCCTTACCTTTAATTTTTTCAACTCTTTCACCCTGGGCCTGCAGGCTCCCCACACTCTGCACAGTTATTCCTTGGTGAGAGAGAACTTAGCAGCCAGGTTTACCTCAGCCATGTTTATTCTGACTTAAGGGTTTAGATAATCAGTAACCACAACCCAAGAAGTTCTGACTGCCAAGCATCTCTAACGATATGTTGTGACCGTAAGAGATTCAAAAGGAAGTAGGGATTTTACAAGACAGATCTTTTATATTTTTTGGCTAAAATGTAGTAGTTTTTTTCAAAAAGTTTCTTTAGCAATATTCTTTTTGAAGCCAGAGGCCCTCTAAGTCTTGCCAGTACAAGGTAGTCTTGTGAAGAAAACTTGAATACTGTGTTGTTTTGTTTTCATCTCAAGGGGTTCCCTGGCTCTTGAACCACTTTAATAATAACTGGAAAACCATTTCTGGTTTTCCTTCAGTGATGTGCTTTTGGTGAAAGAATTAATGAAAGTCAATATCTGGAAATGAAAGATTTGATTTTGTTTCCATCTTTCATAATCTAAAGAATTATATCTTTATAAATCTCTCAATACTCAATCAACTATAAGTATCTAGGGAGCCCAGTTTCTTTTAAAAATCCATCCATCTACTTCTCTCTTACCTGATTTATGTCTCAGAATAAATTCATGAAATTAGATTCCAGGCATCTGAAAGACGCCCAGAGTTGATTCTATGCCCCTTGGGTCCAGGAAAAATAATGAGTACAAGTATATGAAATTCTAAAAATTTCTGTCATCTTTAAAAAGGAATATGCAGTATATTTCTATCTGGCTGTTTAGATAACTCTTTCCTTGTATTAACCGTGAACATGGGGCCCACTGATGAGGAGAGGTTCTGAAACTCTCTGCCCTCCTGTGGTTGAATGAGACTATTGCAGACCTTGCACAAAGGAGGTTATTCTTCTGACAGTATTGATTCTTAGAAACAGTTACTTTTCATCTTTCCAACTCAGTTACTTAATAGTCTCCTTGCCTAGAACAGTGAAGTCTGTTAAGAGTCACCAGTTACTGTACTGTTCATTCAGCAGTACAACCTCAAGGTTGGGTACATCACAGAACTGATGGCCTGGGGAGAACGTTGACAGGTACCCAATTCTGCCCCTCCTGCCATGTTGGTCTCTGACACATCCTTACCCAAAGTGCCACAGTTCTGGTCCTGGCCCTTCCGTCTCCCTGATGCCAGGAATCTTCTCTGAATCAGAGCTGAGCTGGGCCTTCCCTCCTGTCCTTGGGTTTCTTTCTCATAATCACCTGAAACAAAGTTTTCAGAGAACAGTAAGTTCAAGTTCCTAGGTACAGAGTGAGAAAGGTTTTATAGTTTAGCTTTTCTGTATAATTATCTCCTCCAAAATTGAAATATTCTTATAGTGGAGTATTTTTAGTGGAGTATTTGACTAGAGGGGAAGGCCTGCAGAAATACAATCTACCTTGGATTTTCTAAATGTAAGGCCAATTTCCAACTGGACTCCAAATAGTATGAGCATTCCACATCTGAAAATCTGAAGTCCCAAATGTTCCAAAATATGGAACTTTTTGAGCGCTGTGATGGCTCAAGTGGAAAATTTCACACCTGACCTCATGTGACAAGTTGCAGTAAAAACACAGTCAAAATTTTGTTTCATGTGCAAGATTATTAAAATCTTGTATAAAATTACCTTCAGGCTATAGGTATAAGGTGTATATGAAACATAAATGAATTTCATGTTTACACATGGATCCTATGCTTAAGATATCTCATTATGTATATACACATATTCCAAAATCCAAAAAAATCTGAAACATCTCTGGTTCTAAGCATTTCGGTTAAGACATGCTCAACCTGTATCTAATTATGTAATAAGAAAAATGCATTTTCTTTCTCAGCAATGCTTTAAAAAAATTAGAGGGTGAGGCAAAAAACATCTGAGAGAAGAGGACCCATTAAAAGTTTAAGTATGTGTCTATGGGAACCATTTTTCCCTGATTTTCCCTTTTTTAACATCCTGGCAAATGATGGGTTATTTTTTACCAGTCAGCCTGATAAGTACACGTCTGATTTAACTTCTTTCCACTTGAAGGCTTTAGATTTGTTTTCAATACTGAACAAATATAAAACTGAAGGAAAAAAATCAACCTAAAATAATTTAAACTTGAAATTAGATCAACATTTCAGTAAGACTCTGGAGATTTTTCCTGTAGGTACTATATTTAATCTAGAAGTCAAGTGTTTGGAAACATGCTTGTTATTTAAAAAAAAAATTAAAAATCAGGCTTCCCTCTATTGCAATACCAGATATTTAATTACAGAATGGTAGTATATATGAATCAAAATTAAGAGAATGAAATGAAAGTAACCGGATTTTGGAGTGGGGATGTGCAGTGCTTTATGTGTGGGTAGTTGGAGCAGGTGTCTTTTCTTTGATTAGAAGGAAAATTTGAAAGTTCTGATTACCTTTTTATTTTTTTATTGTTCATCTCTTGCTATATCTGCTAAACCAGTTCAGCTTGCTTAGAGATCTCCTATCGAAGCAACATACCGACAATCCCACTTCTTTCTTTCCCTTTGAAGCATAATCATTGGATGGGGTGGGAGAGAGGGCCTTTGGCACTCACAGGGTCTTGCACTGCGTGGGCACGTACTTACAGTCTCACCTTGCACACAGGAGCCCTGTCTGTTAGCCACAGGCCTCTTGAACTGCTTAAATTCAAAATAACTACTGTAGTAAATAAATAAGCTTCAACCGGGTTGGCTTTTGACAGTGGAGAAAGCCACATTTTGACTTTTTATGGCCAAAACCTTTGTTGCTAGCTATGATTTTGCAACATGATTTGGGTATATTTAAGTCTACAGAAGCTGAATCTTGTAACACCTTCAGGGTAGATGACAAAAATGATTTTTAAGGCGAGTACTTACCGTGTGACTTTGTATTACCGAGTCCCTCAGGAGTGGAGCTTATATTAATGTGTTGTTTTACAGGATGGGAAACAATGAAGAATCTGTAGAAGAATTAAAAAAATAGAAAGATGCAAAAGATAGGGTGAACATTAGATTTCAGCATAAAATTTTTGGTATGAAGTGAGGAAGGAGGGGAGACTGATGCTTTGCTAGTGTCTATCGGGAGGTTATCTATGTCCTTCATCTCGGTGTTGCAGTGTTATTTCTGCCAGTATTATAAATGTGTGGTCGACCCATCCCGTCAAATATGCCAACATTTTGGAAAGTACTCATGTAATCTTTTGTGCCAACAGAAAAGTTCCTTTTTGTATAATATCTCTTTACCTCAGTCCTATGTTTTGATTCTCTCGAGAAGATTATAGCTTGTCTTGAAAAAGCCAAATGTGGTGTCAAGTCTGATGAACCCTGATGGGGCGGCTTTCTGAATAGCTGTCCTGAAGCAGGAAGTCACTTGGAAGGGTTTGATAGCTTCAGCCCAGGAGGTGGCCTTCAGATGGCTTATTCTCAGTAAAGGTTTATGTAGACTGTAACACTCTGTATGTGTGACTCATACGACTTTGACATGTTTCCAAAGTAGTTTATTCATATCTTTTATTAGGCAGCTTCATGGAAATACAATTTTTATACTAAAAACATTGTTTATTTGTACTGCAATATGTTATAAATTTGTTATTTATATTCTTTGTAATAGTCTTGATTATTTAGCCCAGTGTATTTATTTTTCTCCTCGTGTATTCTTTGCTTCCTCAACTAACATCTGCAGCAACTGGAATGAGAAATCAAGATAATGCGTTTTAAGTACATTGCCTGAATCACGAATCATTCGATCTCAGTATTGTACATAATCCTTGATCCTGTTTTCATTTTATTGTAAATTCCCATTTGCATCAAAACTTAATGATAGTAATGAATAAGTAAAAACAAAGTGGCATATTGCTTTTCATATAAGTATTTTCACAAAAGCCATTTGCCTGGGCAGTAAAAAATATTACTTTGTTAAAATAATTTTCCTCCGTGTCCTTCCAGTCTGTTCATTCTCTCTGTCTTTGTCTCTGACTGGCTTGTTGAAACCCAACCATGTGCCCTTTAGCTGTTCTGGAAAGTGCACCAAACCTAAGACAAGTTCAAGGATCACAGCCCATTGCATTGCCTGTAGAAACTCTCTGTCCTGACTTCTTGGGTCCCCCCTCTGTCCTCAGGTCTAGGGGAGGCCAGGACTGGAACAGATGGCAAGGGATGCTGCTAATCCTCCAAGACACTGTGGGCTGACCTGATCTCCTAGGGCTTTCAGAAAACTCTACATCTAACCCTCCCGACTACTATCACAGTGGAAAAGCAAAAAGGAGGTGAGGTGACTTCTTTAAACACCCTCAGAGTATGAAAAAAATGCAGATTTGATTTTTCCTTTTGGAAGATGTAGGAGGATGTGTAGTAAGAAGACAGTTATTAAACTTGCATGCCACCAAGTTGCTCCCTCAGAGAAACTAGCTCAGAATGGCTTCTTTGTCTATACAAAGAAATATATCTGTTATGCTGTATCCGCCTACATGACCTTGATTATCCATCCTTGGTGGGAGCAAAGCCTACAGCGTTGAAGCCAACAATGCTGACTTATAAAATTCAACCCTCTAGTTTGCTCCAGTCTTGAAGGCTCTTTAAGAAATATATTTTATAATAATAGAAATTCTTTTCTTAGAACATGTGAGCTTCTTGAGATCGATACCTGTATTAGTCTAGTCTAGGCTGTGCTAATAGACCCCCAAATCTTAGGGTCTTTAAGAACAAGAACGTTATTGCTATTTCACAAAGTCCAGGTCGGGCATCCCAGGCAGTAGTGGCTCTGCTTCCTGCAGGTTTTTCTGGGGTCTGGGTCAAGGAAGGCTTTGATGTCTCACATGTAGCTTCCAAGGTAGCTCTGATCATTTCCACCCCAACCAGTAGGAAGGAGTAAGAATGTGGAGAAGCATTTCCGAGAAATTTTAAAGCAAGGCTGCTAAGGGGCATACATGCATCATTTATGGCCACATTTCCTATGAGAAGACTTAGTCACAAGGTCATACCTAACTGAAAGGAATGCTAAGATGTGTAATCTTGCTGCGTGTCTAAAAACAAAGGGAAATCTGAGAGCGAGCAATCTCTGCCACAGTGATTTATCTTACCTACCTTTGTAATCCTAGTGCCCCATATGGAGTAAGCTCCTGATAGGTGGTAGTAAAAACGCACGCATGGCAGGAGAGGAAAGAATACATATGGGCCCAATGTGGGTTGTCTTCCTTCTGGACTTCATTATTAGTCTTCGAGATACCAGAGTTTTCAAACTATGAGCATTGTGGTCTCTTGGAGTTGATTATTTGGGAAAATGGGCATTAAAAAGTGGGATAAGAATTGCAAATGGAAAAGTTAAGAAATGCTATGTGAGTTTATAAAAATAGAACCTGATCTAGCCTGAGGGTTTAGATGTTGTGGATGTGACCAGGAGGATAAGATTAGGAGTTGTAGAGGCAGAGGGTATTGCCACCCCTCAGGTAAACACAAGCAACTTTTAATCTGCACACGTGGAAACACAGGACTAGTGTTTTGGCTCAAAGGGAGGGTCTTTGCTAAGCCACCAGAGTAAATTCTCGCCTTCATTTTCCTTTTTATGAAGAGAGTGATGGAGGGAGGCATGATTTTTTTTTATTTATCTTTGCATGAGCTTTTTTCCTCTCATTTCAGTATGTTTGACATCCATTCAGTAATTTATAGATTCCATAAGTTTTCCCAAATGGGATTCTGATTAATAGACATCTGATTAATTGTGTTAACTTACACATTACCCTTTGGAAAGCTTTATGCCATCAAAATTTTTTGTGTTCTGTTGTCACTGGTGGAACCCTTTTCAAAAATTATTTATTATAATCAGTTACTTTGGTATAGATCATAGGATAGATCCAGAGAACATGTGTGCCCTAACAGGACATCCTGGTAGGTTCACAGAATTACAGAGCTATCACTGTATGGGATTGCCTTTCAAACTCTAGCCCTCTGTGCAGTAAATTCTAAGCATGAGTCTCAATCTAATAAATAACATTAAAAACTAGTAGGTTATAGATTGAGCATTCACTTTCAGTTATTTTGACTAATAATATTACACACGGTATTCTAAGACTTTTCATGTCCTTGACTACTCCATAGACGGGAATCAACTGTGGGCAAAGCCATGTGATTATAATATGGCTTCCAATCATTTGACCTTCAGAGCCATTTGTTCTACTGACAGCAAAAGTAGGAATTACCTTCTTCTAACAAAGCAAATTGTCTTTAAAAAAAAAGTGAGGCAAAAAATATGATCTGGTACTGAAACTGCCTTCAGTGGTGGTGGTGGTGGTGGTGGTAGTAGTAATAGAGGAGGAGAAAGACAAGGAAGAGGAAGAGGAAGAGGAGGAGGAGAAGGAGGAGGAGGAGGAGGAACTGTTCTTCCTGTGGTTGAATCCCAGATCCTTTACTTACCTGCCAGTGGTGTGAACTTGAGCAAGTTACCTAACTTCTCTGTGCCTCATCTTTACAGTGGGGATAATGAGACTTTCATATCCATTAATGAAGGTCTAGACAATTTTACCCAACACTCCCAATGAGGACAACTAGAAAAGTTGCATTTAAAATACTACATATGTATAATATATAATATCTAATATACTTTATATTAGACATACCATATATACATATATTACTTGAAGGCATTAGAGTTTATAAGATAATAAAGGATTATCAGGCCAAGATCTAGGGGAGATTGAAAGATCAGAAATGTGATTCTGATGTTTGGGGCTACTTCTCTCCTGAGGGTGGGTGTTCCTGGAGTAGATGTGGGAGGTGTGTTGAGCGGGTGAGTGATGGTGTTCAGAGCTTGGTCCTGCTAAAGGGACAGGAATTAGCTAAGGATGCAGGGGGGCTGTGAAACCCCCTGGTTTGGGTTGGATCACTGAAAGACCTCAGTGCAAATAAGGATGAACCAGAAGTAAGCAGGTCCCCACAGGGACCGAAGCTCAGCCTTGATCTATCCAACTTCTGAAATCAGGATGAAGTGATCTGGCAGCAAGTATGAGTGCTGGAAGGAAGTTCATTGGTAATAATTGAGTTCTAACTTGGATGGGGAGGTTCTCTTGCCATTTTTATTGTATTATGAGACAGAATGCCAGGGTCTAAATAAATCCCAAGGATCATACCGCCGCATCTTTGTATGTTATTGCATTCAAAGGGCCATAATCTAGCAATCAAAAGTTAAAATTGATGCCTTATATTCCTTTCATTCTCTACCTCTTTTAGTCCCCAAAGCTATCTCCTCCCCAAGATGATGTGATTCCCCCCTTTTATTCTTCATTCCTGAAAATTATCTACAGTGTCCCCAAAGTGTGAACATTAATTGTTCTCTTTCTCTAACCACTTTCCTCTTACCTACGACTTCTCTATCTACTCTTTCTGTAGAAAGATCCTTCTCCACAAGTTCCTTCTGATATAGTTACCCCATCACTGCTTTAAAAGATTCTTCTCAGTGCACAATGAAACCATAGAGCTCCAGGAGAGTCATGGCATTGCCAGAATTTTCCTTCCTGGGGAGAGGAGTTGGGTGGGAGGCCATGAATATCCATGTGTAGAAGGAACTGTGCTTGTGTGCCTATTGCACTTTTCATCTGCTGCCCCCTGCTTCTCTAGTGTATGCTGGGTAGATTAAAATTCCTGTTGGGCACCTCCCACTGCAGGAACTGTCAGGCTCAGCTACCTTTGCCAGAATTCATCATTGTCCTCTCTAACAAACATTGGAGGTAGAGAATGGGAAAGCTCCTCGATGGCTAACACGTCAGATTTAGGATTTAATCACTCCCTCTCCTCTCTCCATTCAGAGAATCTCTAGTCCCCTCCTCCAGTCCCTATTCCTCTTGTAAAGAAAGATGATCCAGCCATTAAACACCCCCTGGGTGGAAGCTATCACTAGATGCCTAACATTGACCATGTCCAGCCTCCCAGGTTTAGCTAGGCAGGCCGGGGTGATCCTCCTATGGACTCATCCATGCCGAGTTCCTCCAAATCCATCATCACAGGAAACCTACTTGCACTGGGAGCAAATTGGTGCTCAGTCTCCAAGAAGGGCTGTCTCTGTGGGTCCATGATTGGGATTTGAACCCTCAATTTGTTCACCTAAGAAAACTTCAATAAGATGGAGTATCTTTGCTTTGACTTCCAGTTCTCAAAATCTGCTCAAGACCTCTCGTGTGAGCCCCATTGGGTCATTAGGTGGTCCTGAAGGCCATTACAATCCATTCTTGTTCCTCCTTGGGTTAGGTCAGCTTCCCCAATAGTGAGATTCATGTGGCTCTTGCTTCAGGATTAAAACCCAGCAAATCTTGGCTTGCTCCCCTATCTGCTCCAACCAGATTTTCCAAGCCTCATTCCATCACTCCTGGCAGTCGTCCACCTCAGGAATTCTTTCAGCCACTTACTTCTTATGGGTACATTCTCTCAAAACCATAACATTAATGGCAGCTTTTCTAGCTTCTACTTTATAAATCACCCCTTGTGGAGGATATCAGATATGACATCTCTCTACTTATATGTCTGTGTATCTTTATATCATTTTAGTGAAATGCTCAAATCACAACTCAGGGATTTTTGATTCCGTCCTTTCTTGGCATGGTGTTTTCCACAAATTTCCTAAGTTTCTGGGTGCTATTAGCTTCTTCTCACTGTTCCAAAGTCTGCCTGAGGTTGACTTCCATGACAGCGGCCAGATCCCTTTGGAATGAATCTGCTCAGAACAGTGGAGAGAACAGCCATTTTTACTGCTCCAGGCAGGATCGACATGGGTGGCCTTTCTCTATTAAAAATGGAGCATAATATCTTGAGAAACTGGATGGTCATTGAAGCTTCCTTAAAGTTAATGCTCATTTTGCAATTTCACAAGGGAAGTTTTTCTTTTAAAGGCAATCTCAATTTAATGCATTATATTTGCTTCCTAAGTCTGATTTTCAAATTGGAACCATGCATCTCCCCTCAACCCTCAAATTACAATTTTCATTTTATCAAAGCCTCAATCACATTGCTCTGACTTTCTGGAGTTATTGGAAGAACTGACTCTTCGGTTCTCATTTCTTTATTTCATTGTTTCAAGAGTCTGGTCTTCATGCTAAAAATGTGCTATTGATTCAGATAATAATTTAATTCAAGGTGTAGATGAGTATCACATTATAAATCCAAAGACCTGCAGTTCACTTTCAGAATGTGACCCATCTAAATTCAGTGACTCTACATGGTTCAGTCTTTCAAACCAACAAAACTGAGTCCAGGAGCCAGAAACACTGATAATTAATTTTATCTCCAGAAAAATAGGAAAGATGGTCTGATTCATTATCCAGATTAATATTTCTTAAAAGTTCTACTCACTTATTTTATTCCCCTACTTCCATACACAGGTACAGGGGGCTACTCTTCAACTTCTACCCCCTTTCTCCTTCTCCATTCTCTTCACCCCCAGGCTTTATCTTGCATTCTTTTTGCATAAGCTCTTGCTTTTTTTCATCCTTCCCATTTCCTTCCATATCTCAATTTTTCTCTTTTCATAAGTCTTAATCTTTTCTGGTATACACTTTTTTTGTTATCTTTCTTTTGTTCTCTTCTTCTCACCTGTCTGCTCTTTGTATAATAAGGTATAAGGGGGTAGAGAGAGCAAAGGAAGAAATAGGACAACACTATGTTATTCCTTGCTGGGGGCAGGAGAGAATCATTAAATACTCATAAAGTAACATGTTGTCATTGCCACATTTCAGTGAAATAATAATGAATTACGGCTGATATAACTTGTTGCCTCTGTGGACAATATTTTTGCTCATCATCATTCCACTCTCCAGACATTTTTTCTCTGAGTTGAATGCTTTGGGTCTTCAACATAAAACCAGAAATAGAATAATTGTTCTTCCTTCCTCAACATTTACTTATAACAGATTTCACATTTGAGTGGAAGAAGTTATATTGAGTTCTCACATTAGTGCTATTAATTCCATTCAGTTTTTCCTGTCTGTCTGGAAGTGAGTGAGCGTTCAGTGTGCAGAAAGAGAAAATTGCACATTTGCTGCTCCAGCAGGGGAGGGCATTTTCCTTCTGCCTCTCTCTTTCCTTCCATATCACCATCATAAGTTCTCAACTAGGAGTGTGCAATGGCTAAGGTATTATTTTTCTGTCTGCTATTTCCTTTAAATGTCAAAATCTCTCCAAGGGACTGCTTTCTTCTCAGCATTACACCTTTGTCTACTCAAGCTCTACTCCCAGTCAATTAAAGCATTATTAATTAATATTCTTGAAAATAAAAAACTAAAGCCAATGGGAAATTAGAGAGAACGTATTGTGAAAGTTTGAAAAAATATGGGCTGAGTTTTTAGAACTAAGACTTCTCTAGCTAAAATTCAATGAAGACTTCTATTCTTGACATAACTCAGTGAACACGCAAAGATAGGGACTTCTTGGAAAAGTTTTTAAGACATGCATAGCTGCATCATTTGAAGAAAAGGAAAGCCCTTAGACTGTAAGACTGGGATAGGTTTTAACTTACAGTAACTGCTATGAAATAATAGTTTATGAAGACTTGTTAATTCTGATTCCTCAAACAACTCAGTCTTCTCTGCTACAAACTTCATTTGAAGATTTAAAGATGTTATTACATACGTGGCACAACAACTTTAAATTCCTCACAAACTTTCTCATAATTTACCTTTACATTCAAACATATTATCTTTTTAATGATAAAAATAATCATCACTTTTCGCTTTTCTTTTATAAATCCCCAATTTAAGGTTGCTTTTTGACAGTTTTCCTGGAAGTGTAATATTTATCGAGGATACTGTCTTTCAAAATGTATGTTGTGAAAATTCTGATCATAATTTGAGAGGTTTTATTTCTATCCCTGTGTTCTATAGCAGCAGCCTGGCATGAGCATTACCTTTGAGTCAGAACCTTTAGGGTGTAGCTCAGCTCACCCACTACCTGTGTAATCCTTTAACGCTTCCAGCGAGAATTCAAACTAGCCTCACAGCTTTCTATATTAACTTGACTTTGGTATTCCATTGTCTCTATCAACATAACTTCACTATTCCAGGAAACACTTTCCCAGGAAGATCAAAATTACAAATAACTATGATATGTTCTTTCTAGAGACTTTCTAAAAGACCCATCAGATTCTTCATTAGAAAGCATCAAAGTTTTGTTGCTTTATTGTGTTCACTGGTCCTCTAATATTGCCCTCTGATCCGTAGGCAGTCCTAACAAATCCGCCTGCCACTCTCTAAAATATGCTTTAAAGGAGACTTCCAGTTTTGGATAAGTATCCCAATTTTGCCATTCCCCCCAGTAAGAGGCAATTAAGACTCTGTTGAGGTAGTGCTCTGTTACCAAGTAAACAATAAGTTCAACTTTGTCTTATTGACAGATTGTTTTGGAGATCTTGTGGGAAGCCAGCATCGAACATGTGCCTCAGTGTTTTTGATTTATTAAATGATACCGTTGGACTGCATAGTGACTCTCACCTGTAGTTCTGTATTAGAATAGCTTTGCTTTTAAGCATTACAGATACCGGGACACTAGCCTCAGTAAATTATTTCGCAATACTTTGAGCAATGTGGGCTTCAGGAATATGACCTGTGCAGTCCCACAGGGTCCCATGCCTGGAAAGGGCCAAGTGCTGGGTTTAAATGCTATACTGTTGTTATAGTTTTGAAATTATTAATAGCTTATGAATAAGGGCCCTGCATTTTCATTTTGCATGGAGCCCTGCAAATTATGTAGCTGGCCCTGCCTTTGTGAGGTAAAGCATGAGCACTTTATACGTCTTCAAGTGGTTTTAATGTGCAGCCAGGGTTAAGAAACACAGGGCTAGGACTTCTCTTTGAACTGAGACACAACATAGCTGGCATTTATTGAGTGATTGTATAAAGTGCTTTACAGGTACTGTTTTGTTAATCTAAAAGGTAAGATTTGAAGCCAATAAAATCTTAGTTCACAGTCTGTGTTCTAAATCATTGTTACAGTCATGTGTTGCTTAATGACAGACATATAGTCTGAAAAATTCATCAGTAGGCAAGTTCATCCTTCTGTGAACATCATAAAGTGAATTCACATAAACCTAGGTGGATAACCTGCTACACACCCAGGCTGTATGTTGCCTATTGTCCCTAGGCTGCAAACCTGGACTGCATGTTACTATGATCAATACTGCAGGCAATTGTAACATGGTGGTAAGTACTGCTGTATCTAAATACATCCAAACATATTAAAGTTACAGTAAAAATATGATATTATAATCTCATGGGACCACCATTGAATATGCAGTCTATCCGAACATGTGTTGACCAAGACATTGTTATTCAGTGCTTGACTGCATATTGCCTTTGTTAAGGAATTGGTTCCTTAAGCAAATATCTATGGAATACGTCTATATTAGTTTGCAATTGTAATACTACAGTAACAAATTTTCACAGAGTTAGTGGCTTAAAATTACACAAATTTATTATCTTTCATTTTTGGAGGCCAGAAGTTATGAGTCTGAAGAGGCTAAAATCAAAAGTCTCAGCAGATTGCATTCCCTCTGGAGGCTTCAGGGGAAAATCTGTTCCTTTCCTCTTCCAGCTTCTAGAGCCTGTCAGCATTCTGTCAGCTCCTGTCTTATCACTCCAGCCTCTGCTTTCATCATCCATCACTGCCTTCCCCCACATATACCTTGTTGCCTCCCTCTTACAAAAACCTTGTGAATATATCAAGGGCCCAATTCAGGATAATGTCTCCATTTTAAGGTCCTTCATTTAATCACGTCTGCAAAGTCTCTTGGCCATTGAAGCTAACATACTCACAGGTTCCAGGGATTAGAATGTGAACAGATGGTGGCAGGAATGTGGGGGTGTTATTCGGCCTGCTGTGGCGGCCTGTGCACCACACTCAGTTCTGGACACTGGGGATTCAGCTGTGAAAAAGAGAAATGAACCTATGACTTCAAGCAGCTTGCATTTTTTCAGGGGACACTAATAATAATAAATAAACACATAAACTGATAAATAATATAATTTCAGATTTTTTATATGTACTATGAAGAAAATAAAGCAGGATAAGGAGCAGCGCTAGGGAAGGAGGATGCAATTTTTTAATAAGGTAATCAAGGAAGACTTCTCCGAAAAAGTGCCACTTGCCCAGAATTTTGGAAGGAGAAGGAGTCAGCCCTAGAAAAGTCTAGACAGTAAGAGTTTCTTGGAGATAAAAAGCTCTGGAGCTAGAATAGGTTTGATACCTTCAAGCAAAAATGTGTAGGATGGGAGGGGCAGATTATTTAACACCCTGAAGGTCGCCTGGTAAGAATATGGGTTTTATTCTAAGTGTGATGAAAAGCCACTGGGGGCTTGAAAGCCAGGGAGTAACGTGGGTTGACTTAGGTTTTTAAGTTTCGTTGTGGTCCACAGTTCAAGTGAGAGAGGTGGGTGGCATGGACCAGGATGGTTGGAATACATGTTTTGTTTAATGGTAGGAATTAGGATGTAATTTAATGTCAAAGTCAGTAGGACTTGTTTCTGGATTAGATGGTAAAGGGAAAAAGAATTAGTAATGTTTCCTAGGTTTTGGCCTGAACACCAGGGTTAAATGGTCATGAAAGATGAAATTAATTGGGTTAAACTGCTGCTACGGATTGAATGTTTGTGTTAGTTTGCATTTCCATCAGACATCTATAATTTAAATAGTTGTAAAATAGCTCAAAGACAGTGAGGACTCACATCAGATAACCTGGGAGGTTGGGGTGATCTAAACAATCATAGTTTTCCATTGAACCACATATTTTTTTTCTACATATAGGCACTCTCTGTGAAGGAATATTTGTTAGTTATCCACGGAACCCAGTTTGGGAAACTAGGAACTGCTGCTTTTCTGTAATTGCACCAATCAAGGGAAATGAAAAGAGGCAGATATAAAGATTATGTGTCTCACTAGTCAAGTTTGAATTCCAAGTACTGCTCATTTTATATGTATCCAAGCATTTTGAGAACATATGTATCCTCTATGGGCAGGAACTATTTAACGTTATCAAATGTTGATTTTTGCAGCAGTCGGTACTGACTCCAGACTGAAAGAACAACAACAACAAAGAAAACATTTTATTTATGCTTAGAAAAATCGGTTAAAATAAAAACCTGCCCATATGATTGTAATTTTTAAGTCCTTTGCTTTTTCGACCTCATTATCCATTAAGAAATTGTTTCCTGAATATAGAAAATGATGCCATCTTCTTTCTGGATAATACCCATGTCTATCAATGCTGAAATCTCATTAGCAGACACTTTCCTGTTACTCCAAGCTGAAGGGGAAGAATAATTTGTATGATCCCTATCCACATGACTTCTGGAAAATTCCATTAAGGTAAAAGGGCTAAGAACTGTGAGCTGGCCTGCTTCCCACTGTTGTCTGACGACTGTAGAACTGAAGAGATGAACGTAGATACTAAGAGAGCAGAAAAGGTAGAGGCGGGTGTCTGAGTACTTGTGAGAAAACAAGGCTAATGTATTATTTTTGTTTTCACAGTGACCTAACAGCTGAGAGGGGACAATTGCCTTAGATAATAATTTGACAGCCACTTGATACAGAGCATATTAAAATGAAATTTTTTTCAGATGTCTTTCTGTTGCAAATTTACCATGTTCTTGTCAGCATTTCAACCTATCCTTTTTTTGATGACTTCTCTCTGTCTTAACCAAGGAAGAGTAAAATAGGACTCTTAAATACACGTGTATTTAACTTTCAAGAGTTATTCTACAGTGGATAAAACATGGCTTAGAAAGGAAAAGAGCTATAAGCTTTCAAAACATAATAATATTGTCTCAGCCTAACCAAAGAAAGGCAGCCACGGAAAACCTGTGATTTGTCTTGTCACTAAAGGGATTGCCTGGTGCTGGGGCTGTACAGAGGTATATAGCCCTGAGACACCTGAAAAATGGTCTGCTTTTATTTTCCATAATTAGCTGACTGATATACTTCATTTAGGTGCTGCACAGAATTTGAAAAGAAGTCTTTGTCTTCCTGATTATATTGAGGCTATCGGCATGTTATAAGAGCCTACATGATTTCATTAAGAGTTTATAAAATTAGGCCGGGCGCGGTGGCTCACGCCTGTAATCCCAGCTCTCTGGGAGGCCGAGGTGGGCGGATTGTTTGAGCTCCGGAGTTCGAAATCAGCCTGAGCAAGAGCAAGACCCCGTCTCTACTAAAATTAGAAAGAAATCAATTGGACAACTAAAAATATATAGAAAAAAATTAGCCGGGCATGGTGGCGCATGCCTGTAGTCCCAGCTACTCGGGAGGCTGAGGCAGAAGGATTGCTTGAGCCC
>CAUYSK010008165.1:0-46395 GCA_963575035.1 Avahi laniger
CGGCCTCTTTAGAGTCTTTTAATCTGGAACAGCTCTTTAGTTTTCCTTTGTCTTTTATGACATTGACATTTTATAAGAATACCCCTCTCCTTTTTTAATAGAATGTTTTGGGTTTGTTTGATTTTTCTTTCTTTCCCTTTTTTTTTCTTATTAAATTCAGATTCGTCATTCCTAGCCAGAATACTGCATGAATGATGTGTCCTTCTCAGGGTGTCACACATGGAGGCACATAGTATCCATTTGCCCCTCATTGGTGATGTTAATTTTGGTCACCTGGCCAAAGTGCTGTCCGTTTTCTCTGTTGTGTAGTTACTGTTTTTCCCTCTAGCATTTGCTAAGCAGTCTGTGGGGAGATACTTTAAAATCATATAAATATTCTATTTCTTATCAGAATTGCTTCCCTAGACTTATGACCCATTTTGATTCTTTCTTGAACCAATCTTTTCTATGACAGTGGCAAAATGGTGATTTTCCAGCTCCAGTACTCCCTCCACATAGTGTTGGCAACTGACACATGAAAGCAAGAACACCCTGTTCTCCCCAGTTCATCCCTCCATCCATCCATTTGCCAATCTATTATCAGTATGAACCCATGGATTTCAATGTTTTCCTCTAATGATTATTGTCCTTAATTATTTGGATCCAAATTTGCTAAAATTGTCCCAGATTTGGCTGGTGGGAGCCCCTTCAGGCTGGCTCATGTGTCCATGTGATACACCCTAATTATTGGGGTACCTCTTCACTTTCTGGCATAACAAGATGTTCTACCTCATCTTGTGCTTACCCTGCCCCAGGTCTGAGAACAGTAACTTCTCTCAGGAATGCTGTTGTTTTTAATAGGAATGGTATTAGAAACCAGTATCCGGCCTCAGATGTGCTCATCGCTACTGGGCATCTTTGCTTCTAGGCCCTTCAGCACATTCATACGTACATACATACATACACACATGCAGTAGCGGTCTGGGTCCAGTGGGAAGACAGCCACACAGTAGGTTAAACAGGGGAAGTTTAATGTAAAGAATGATTAACTGATAAGTAATTATATGTAATTATAATAAGCAATTATAAGATATAAGGAAACTCTTTATGGCACTCTAGGGCTAAGGGAGAGGACCCAAGCAAGGATAAGCTTGGAAGGGGTTCACATCTCATTGGAGAAGGTGTGGTTCAGCCCAACGTATAGCAGAGAAGTTTGTTGGCTTAGTCAGACTGGAGCTGGTCTAGAGCTGCTGGGCAAGCAATAAGTAACCCTCTGGAGTGCAGACAGAGGAGCAGGCAATCACCAAATGGTTGTATGGTGTGCAGGGGAGGTCTGGGAGCAGAAGGCCTTCAAAGTGAATGGGCCATGCAGGGGTTGAGGAGGACAGGGGATTGCAGAATGAATGACCACTCACTGTGTGACCCTCCAGGCCATAGGCAGCTGGGAGTATGGACAAGTGGCAGGATCTCTGGTTTCCATGTTGAGGGTGCTGTAGAAAGGTTGTCACTAGGTCAAAGCTGCCAGATCACAAGAGAGACTGTGTTCTGGGCCAGTGGATGGGCAGACTCTACTGGATTCTCTCATACCCACGTGGCATCCTCCAGCCTCCAAGAGTCCTGGAAATTGCAGGAAGTCTCTTCTTCCTACAGTGTCCCTCTAGTGCCCTCTCTTGAGAAAGCTTAACATTGTGCTCAATTTAAAGGAGAAATACTTAAAGGAATTCCATTGTTTATTATAGCGCATATCTTGATGGGTGTGTTTGGAGCTGAGAAGCAATAAAAAACTGACACACGTACATATGTATATAAACACACATCATACACATGTATATATGCATATATGTGTATTTTAGAAATCATGAATTTACACTAATATTTCCAATTCCAGGCCCCCCATACCTTCCTCCATTTCATATTTATATTTTCTTCTCCCATAACACATCTACAATGATATCAGAATTCCTTCACCCCTACTAATATTTATTTAAAAAAAAAAACTTATACAAAGATGTTATGGACTGAATATTTGTGTCCTCCCAAAATTGATATGTTGAAGCCCTAACTCCTAATGTGATGATACTTGGAGATGGGGCCTTCAAGAGGTAATTAGTGCCCTTATAAGAAGACACACAAGAGAACTTGCACAAAAAAGAGGTCATGTGAGCCACAGTGAGATAGATGGTGGCCGCCTGTAAATAAGGGGCCTCAGAATGAAAACTACCTGTCAGCACCTTAATCTTGGACTTCTGTCCTCCAGAACTGTATGAAATAAATTTCTGTTGTTTGAACCGCCCAGCCTGTGTGATATTTTGTCTTCCTCAAATATGCATAATGGTATACCATTGTTTATTCAACCAATTTCTAAGTTTGAATGCTTAGGCAATTTCCTATATTTTGAAATTGCAAATAATGCTGCAGTGAATAACTTGTGTATATTTTGGAGGTGTATCTTCAGGGTAAATTCTTAGATGTGAGATTGCTACACTGAAATGCAAAGACATGTAGTTTTGTTAGATGTTGCCAGACTCCTTTCCGTAATGATGAATCGTTTGCATTCCCACCAGCAATGTACGAGAATACCATTTGCTCGCACGCTTCGCCGACAGAGTGTATTATCAAGCTTTTACATTTTTGCTAATCTGGTAGAAGGGAAATGGTACCTCAGTATGGTTTTAATTTCGATATCTCTTATTAAGAATAAAGTTGAACATCTTTTCAAATATTTAAGAACCATTTTTTAAATCTTATGAGTTGTCCAATTATATCTTTCATCCATTTTTCTATAGGATTTTTGGTCACTTCACCATCTTCAAATTTTATAAGTTCTTTGTGTATTAGTCCTTTATCTGTGAAATATATTGCAAATGTCTTCTTCCAGTTATTTAACTTTAGACTTTGCTTATTTTTTGCCATGGAAAAGGTTTTTTTTTAAACTTTTATCTGGTTAATTTTTGTAGTGTCTTTTATTGTGGCTGGATTTTGAGTCATAATTAGAAAGTCTTTTCTTGTATGTAGGTTATAGAGGAATTCACCTGTATTTTCTTCAAGCTCAGGAAAGGATTCATAAAATAATACTGCTGGTGGCTGGGCATGGTGACTCATGCCTGTAATCCTAGCACTTTGGGAGGTCTAGTCAGGAGGATGGCATTGAGGCCAGGAGTTCAAGATAAGGTTGGCAACACAGTGAGACCCTGTATCTACAAAAAATTTAAAAATTAACCAGGCATGGTGGTGTGTGCCTGTAGTCTTAACTACTCAGGAGGCTGAGACAGGAGGATCACTTGAGCCCAGGAGACCGAGGTTGAGTGAGCTCTGATGACACCACTGCACTGTAGCCTGGGAATAGAGAGAGATCCTGTCTAAAAAAAAAAAAACGAAGAAGAAGAAAACTGCTGGTAAGAAAAGCAACATATGCTCTGTACTCGTTAAGGAATCTTTCATCCATGGCTTCCTTACACCAGGACAAATACTAATTAAGCACTCTTAGACTTGCCAGGCAATTTGTTTTTAAACTCCTTCTAGAAACAGTTAAAGAACAGAGAGATTACCATTCAGGTATAGTTAGAGTTTCATTTAGTGACAGAATTAGGAATACAAGTCATTTAAAAAAAAAACAACTCTGATTTCTTGTTTTGTTTTTGACTAGTCCCTAAGACCAATCCACTCTGCTGAGATTCTTACCCATTAAATGGGTCATTTTGTTTAAGGTGTTTTCTCCCTCATTTCTTAGAGCATTTTGCTCAGAATGAAGTCCAAGTCTCATGAGTGTCTTAGAGCTCTGTCCATTTTGTCACAGGACTGAGGTTATTTGGAAAGAAAGGTTACAAGCCATAAAACTTCTCAGCCTGCTCTTCCTGACACAGTCTGAGGAGGGGGACAGCGAATACATCTATGTGTGAAGCGGGTGAGGACTGAGAAATAGGCCCTCAAATACCTTTCTGCTGAGACTTGTGTGAAGGGCCCCCCTCTTGTACTGAGCTCCCCCAAACCCAGAGGCTGGGAGAGAGCAGGTTCCCTTTGTTACTGAATACTTGAAAATAATACTGTAGTGGTTCATTTGTTTTTTTTTAATAGATACACAATGAAAACAAAGACAGGGATAGGGGAGCAATGAGTTAATGCCGAGCCATCGTCCCGTAAAAATTCCCTGCAGTGATGGATGTGGGACGATAGGGAGGAGGCTTGGGCTCTGGCCCAGCTGTGGTAGTCACTGATGCGCGGCTTTCCATCAGCTGCCTTCTGCCTTTAGTGTTCTTAATCTTGAAAATGATGGAGTCTTAAGAACTCTTCCAGCTCTAAGCTCCTAAATTCTTCTAGTTTCTTCTATTTCCTACTTTTAGTATATTTGTTATAGTTCCAAAACTGCTAAACACCTTTGAGTCTTCTTTTAAAAAAAAACATTTACTTCCTTCTAAAAATTTTGTTTTTGAGTACTCTGGGTCTTAAGAGTATTGGTCAGATAAGTTGATTGATGTTAAGTATACTTGACTCTTTGTCGTTTCTACTTGAGTGTGTGTTCCATGGGAGTAGTGACTTGGCTTTGGCACCTTAGAATAAAAGATAAATAGTGTATTTCTTCTTATAGTCACTTAGTTCTAGAAGGAAAAATCAGTTCCAGGGCTTTAGTGACATGGAGGTAGGCCTTACTATTTCAGCTTTATTATCACATAGACCAGTGACTTGACTTTGTTTCATGGCTCTATATTGTACCCTTCCACAACTGTGGCCTGAGGTTATGAGGGTGCAGAAAGGATTGGGTGAAAGTGTGACTTGGTTTTCAGGGATCCATCCCTGTGACTTGAAAAACAACTCAAAAATATGGTAATGAATTCATACTGAACCCTCATTCAGTATTATACCCCCCACCCCAGCTTATGTTCTGCTGTTGCACTTGTATAATGGGATTTCCTTCATGTCTGAAGAATGGGGAATTTAATTATTAAGAAGAAAATCCATTCTCAGCTGGTATGACATTTATTAGGAACATTTGGCCCTGTTGTTGAGCAGCTATCTTATTTTTCTTATGTGGAAAAAGAGCCAATTAAATTTTTAAAGATGTGACCCAGAGCCAGATGTTCTTTTGAGGTAGCCTACATCTCTTTTGTAATGATCAAAAGTACAGAACAAATCATGTTGCCACATGACAGTCGACAGGTATCATAGACTTAGCTTAATCTGGAAGGAAATGCCAAGCCTTTCATGTGGTCTGAAATTCATTTAAGTTGCTTGGATTTATAATAACTACTATTAATGGAAGGCTTCTTTTCTGCAATAGATTTATTCCTGGAAAGTCAACTTTTCATGTTTTTTCCTGATAAAGATGAGTTGTGGTAATTGTTTTACTGTTACGTATTTTTTATTTTTAAAAATGCTATGTAAAATATTTTTGACCCCACGTTCATTCAACTCACTTGAAAAAAATATTAAGCATCTTCCGTGTGTTACTAACCACGCTAAGTGCCATGGTTAGAAGGATGAATACGATGAACACAATTTTATTAATTATGATCTGTTTGGTTGCCAGCACAGAAAAGCCACTCAAATTGGCTTAAGCAATTAATAAAAGGAATATATTGGCTCACAGAACTAAAAACATCCAGAAGATATCAGGTTTGAGCCATGGCTTGAGCTGTTGGGACCTGGTACCTCTCCACTCTGCTTCTGGGTGTGGGTTTTATTCTCAGGCTGGCTTTTTCAGCGTGGTTGCTCTTGGCTGCCTCAGGCTGATTGTCTCCCAATTCTCGCTCAATGGAAAGATTGAGCCTCATTTTCCCTCCAATAAAAGTGCTGCTCTTGACTCTTATTCTGTGGAGTCATGTGCCCCCCCCAAACCAGTCACCGTAACCCAAAGGGGGCAGTGCTCTGCCTGGCCAGGCCTGAGCCGCACACACCCTGAGCAGGGGTGGGTGTCTTGGGGCTCAGGTTGTCCCTGTGCAAGCCCATGGCTGAGAGTAGGGATTGGTGGTTCCCAGAGGGAACATGGGGGATCTGCACTAGAAGCTGAGAGAGAATGGAGTGAGTGTCAGAAATAAGCATCGTCCACTCTGCAGCCTCTGCCCTCACACAGCCCACTGCCTAGTGGAGGAAGGCGGAATTTAGACAGCAGTAACAACAGAGAGTGGTGGCGCATTGATGCCAGGCTGCCTTGGGAGCACCTGACAGGAGCACCTCCATACAAATCATACTTTAAAGTGTAATGGATAACAACTACCAAAAACAGACATTTAAAATGATAGGTTTAAAGGAAACATAATTTGGTGAACACGATATTGCAGTTAAATCTAATTTTGGACATTCTCGTGCAGTACACTTGTTGAAGTGCATGGCTCACTCCACACCTGCTAGCTCATTCTGGGCCAGGTCTGTCCTAGAAGAGGTGTGAACTCTCCAAAGCTAGGCAGTGACCATTTCATCTCTATATCCCCTGGGGAATTCAGCATCATACATTTCCGTGTAACAGAGGCTGGTTTAGTATTTGTGACACTGAACAAGCCACATTATGTTGCACCTTTGGTGGAAACTAGAGAGGCTGGAAGGTGAACTGGGCCCAGGGAACTGAATCCTACTCTGGGGCAGAGCAAGGACCAGAGAGGGACCAGGTGGGATTGGGAGTCACAGGTGGGGTGGGTACTTTGGAGGTGAAGGATGATCACAGAACATTTTCTGAACCTGGCTTTTGAGATAGGCCTTGACTATAACAGAGATTTTTCCTGGCTCTGGGGAACATTGCCTCGCTTTGTCTTCAGGACTCCTTTCCTTTGAGTCCCTGCTGATTGCTCTTCCATGTAGGCGTAAGCCCTCCTGGGTGGGCGGGCCTTCCCCATGCCTGCATGTGGGACTGAGTCCCGAGAGCAGTCATGGGGCTCAGGGAACACAAATACAGGGGCAAGGTGAGCTTAGTGCGCATGGATCTGCTCGTGAGAGGTGAGTCAAGCTTACTGTGTGGGCAGTAGGGCATATTCGGGAATCTGTAATTTCATTTGGTGGAGTATACAGTAATCTTGATAATTTGTGACTAGTCAAAATACAGTTTTAGGGAAAGAATTTTATCAGAATTTTTTTATAATTAGCCATTAAAATAAACCTGAAACAGTAGCATAGGCATTCAGATTATAGGGCTGCTCCTAACTTTTGAGTCATTCACGTTTACTGAATTAAGTCCCCATTAATTTAGTTTTATTTTCTTACATAACATTTAGATTACATTACTTCTCTGATTAAGAATCTCTAAGGGTTTTCTAAAATGTTTATCTTATCAAATGCAAACTCTCCTACCTGGATTTTTTGTTGATCTTAATATCTCATTTGAACATTTATGTTTTATGTAAAATACTTAGAATCCCTTTTCTTGCTGAGATTCTATGTTTCTAGTGATTGATCACTTAAACCTAAATAAATATGTTGTAAATCCTAAATGTTGAATTTGCATAATTTTTATTATGTTTGGTCTTCATCAGTGTCTATATGTGCTCCTACAGAGCTCAGACGGGTATATACTTTGCGTTTGTGTTTTCCTGTATGGAAAATGGTCCCTGAGTTGTGCAGTACTGAGCCACATGTACTCACACTTACGTAGGCATCTGGATGAGAAACCAGGTGGGGCACGAATGCTTGGTTAAGCTCTTTCTCTTAGTGCAGAACTGTCTTCTGCCTCAGCCTGTGTAGGTAGCTCTTCCCCTTGCACTGTGTTTTGTGCCCCAGCTCTCTGCCAAGGCTGCTCTCGAGGCCAGGGCTGCACAAGGTTTGGTGAGAGTATTGCCCCTGAGTAGAGGGGCTCAGTGACACCTGTTTTTGCAGATTATCCAAAAGAAAGAGTAAGTCTTATTATCAAATTAAATCATTTACAACTGATAGTTATACATACTGTGTTTTTAAAATATGAAGAGACACTGGTGCCATCCTGGGAAAAACCCTCGATGGATGTGCTCCCTTATATAACTATATTTTGTAACTGGGTATGTGGACTTCATAAACTTAGCCACCCCGTGTAATTCAGGGATTGTCTGTATTGACAAAGATAGTGAATTTGTCATCAGAAAGTAGCATCTTTTTGTATTGCTATACTTTATTTGTTTAAACATATGCTTATTGGGGACATTTAAAAAATATTTTCAGATTTTCCTTAGAGTAAATACTGTATTCTCTTTATACACATTCTTCTGGGGTTACTTTTTAGAGCTACAGTCTCAGAAGTCAGATGAATAGGAATAACAAATTGAATAACTTTAAATTTTGTTGTGTATTTCCAGATTTCCTTTGGGAAAATTGGCAGAATGATGAACACCAGGTTTTGTTTTTGGTGTTTTTTTTTTTTTTTTTAAAGACTTCTGGAGTTATGGAGTCTTAATTTTTTTGTGGTTAATTAAGGGGTATAAAGTAGTATATCATGGTTTTAGTTTTTATTTCTTCATTTGTTAATTAGGTTGCAATTTTAAATAATATCAATTTGTCATCTATGTGGACTGATACTGGTTCTTTAACTTTTGGGAGGATAGTAAATTTTTATGTTGCATTTATCATGTTCTCTCCATGTAGTAAAATATTGTTTTTTAAAATATTAAAAAACCCTTTTACTTTAATCATACTCTCTGTATCTCTAATAATCACATTTAGCTTTATTTTATAGTTAAAATAAATACATAAACCTATTTATTTTAAAACTTTATTATGATTTAAATAACAAAGGAAAAGCAAGAGTTTTTCCTTTCCAAATATTCTTTGGTATTTCTGTCTACGTAATTTTCCTGATAAAATTTACTATCATTTTTTATTCTTAATAGCCAGGGCTATAGAGAGCAGGTTCCTGCTGACAAAAACAATTTTCAGGCCGCAAACAAGGGAGAATCGGCTAGAAACATTCCATGGGATTGATACTGCTGTGCGGCGTGTGGTGCCTGTCTGCCTCCCAGACGTCCTGGCTCCAGGAGTTTGTGCTGTGTCTCCCCATCCCTGCCTCCGTGTGGCTCTTTTCACCGAGTTTTTGATAATGCTCCAAACCTGCATATTAATTGGGCACATGTCTCCGTTGCTATATTTAGTATTCCAGATAGAATCCTCATATATCTATTTGTCTTTATTTCCCATTAGAGTTTTATAATTTTCTCTAAATAGATTGCTTATATCCTACTTTAAGTTAATTCTCCCCAATTAGTCTTTTGCAGATGTGATTGCTTTACAATTTTATTTCCAGATTCTATAGCTATGTATAATTTTTTGAAATTTTGAAGCCATAGGACAATAAACGTATTTAATATGTATATATGTTTTAGTACTCTTTGTAAATTGAGAACAGTGTGCTTAGTATAATTTTTAATGTGTTCTCTTTTCTACCGTACCTGAAAATAACTTTCCAACTTTATAAGTTTATAGCCTCTTTTATTAGTTTAGGTTGTCTCTTTACTGAGTGCAATTTGTGGAGAGTCTTAAAATACTGCATTGCTTGTTTGTTAACAGATACCAAAAGTCTTAAAATACTGCATTGCTTCTTTAACGTATTTAAGAACAGTAGTACTTTTATCTTCTATCTTTAAATTTAGATCTCTGTGAATACATCATTCTTTAAAGTTCCTGCAAACACTAAGATTTCTTTGTTTCTGAAAATTGAAACAAAGTGAATTCCCTAACAATAAAAATCTTTTAAATAAAGCCTTTAACTTTATTCATGTAAGTAAACGTACGTAGACATTGTCTAAAGTGGTTTTATTTTATGTGGGCACTTGTTAAGAAATGTCAGAGCACAGTGTCCTCTCTGAATCAGCTGCAGTGGTTGCTGTGGAAATTGGCCCCAGCCTTCAGGATACTTTTCTTTGGACACGGGAGATGCTCTCATATAACACGTGTCCTCACCCGAAGGCCCTCCAGCATTCTCTGTCAGCCACCGTTTCCTAAGGAGCATCTTTGGAATTTTGAGGGTAATTATATGATGACCGTACCATAGGGAATTTTCCTGGAGACTTGCACTTCTCCTTGGAGGAAAGTATTTAATAATTGTTAGTTGTTGGGGAAAAAATGAGTGAATTAGTGAGGATAGAAGCTAAAATGTGAGTAGCTTTTACACATTTTAACGTCTTTCAGTTCATCTTTAAGGCATTTGGAGAGTATCATTACTGAACAAGTGAAGCCATGGGGAGTACATCCTGTTGTAGTTAATAGGCTGGCATTTTCCATTATATGTTACCACATTTGCTAACTGGTTTTATTACAATGAACAAATGTAAAAAAAACTCTGTCTTCTGGCATACTTGGAATGTTTGTAGTAGGCATACTTAGTGTGTCAGTTTTCTCATTTCATTGCCTTTTTAAAGTTATTTTATTATTTTTTTAGAGCTAAGGTCTCACTCTGTTACCCAGGCTGGAGTGCAGTGGCGTGATCATAGCTCATTGCAACCTTGAACTCCTGGGCTCAAGCGATCCAGGAGTTCGCTTGAGCCTCCTGAGTAGCTGGGACTACAGGTGCACACCACCTTACCCGGTTAATTTTAAATTTTTTTGTAGAGACGGGGTCTCCCTATGTTGCCCAGGCTGTCGAACTCCTGAGCTTAAGCAATCCTCCTTACCTTGGCCTCCTAAGGTACTGAGATTTCAGGCATGAGCCACTGTGCTTGAAACCTCGTTTTGTTGCTTTAAAAAAACAAATTGTTTTGACGCAACTTACAAATGTGAATAAAGGATAAAATATTTGCCTTCAAGGTGCTCATTGTCAAGGGTAAATAATTGCCCTACAGTGAAATAAGTAGTTGGATAGAGATGTGTACAAGTGTCTAGGAGGCAGTGAGGAGAAGACGAGGGAATTCTTCAGGGCACGGTTCAGACCAGCTGAATTATACGCAGAGTTTGAAAGTAGAAGTCTGTCCGAGTGGTTTGTCCAAGAGGCAGTGTAGTAGGCGAGGAAGGTGGACAAGTGGTTGGGACTCTAAATACCAAGGAGGGAATGATGCCGTCCTGTGACGATGAGAAGCAGTTGAAGGCGTGAACTCGGGTGGCCTGTGCTGTCTACATGTATAGAAACTCTGTCTATGTGTGTTGTAGGTTCTGATTTGGAGGAGGGGAGGGGCTGGGACCTAGGACCTTGGTTAAAAGACTTTTGTAAGAATCTAGGCAGAAAGGGTGTGCTCAGGAAATGGGAATGGAGAGGGTAAGTTTGTAAGCTGTGCAGAGGTGAAATTAGCTGGCTTACTGATGGGTTTGGTGTGGATGGCGAGGAAGAAGAGTGGAGCCCAAAATGACTCCCAAATTTATGAGTGGATACCTTTGACTAATATGAACAACACAGACTTCATTTTGGGACTGTGGCATTCGAGGATCAAGTAAGATAATCTATTAAAAATTTAAGTTCAGATTTACACATGCAACAACATGGGTGACTCTTAAGAACATACTGAGTGAAAGAAGCTGGACACAAGGGACTACACATAGTGTGTTATTCCATCTATGTGAAACTCTAGAAAAGACAGCAGATCAGTGATAGCGTGGGGTGGCTGAGTGCATGGGGGCAAGGGGATTTGGGGGTGATGGAATCCTGACTGTGATGTTAGTTACATGAATATGGAAATGTGTCAAAATTCATTTAAAAAGTACACGGTAACGTGCATTTTATTGTACGTGAATCATACTTAATTAAAGTTGATTTTTAAAAATTCATGTTCGAGAAGGAGATCTGGGCCAGACATAAGTAAACATTTGGAAGTTAGTGGTGTTTAGGTTGTGGTTGAAATTCTAGGCGTTGATGAAGTCATCCAAGCCAAGTGTTGAGGATGAAAAAAGGACCAAAGAAAGAAACCTAGAGAACCCTAAGCTTTAAGGGTGAGGGAAGGAAGAAGAGCCTTTGAAGGAAACCGGAGTGATCAGAAATGACCAGAGAACAGTGACGTGAATCCCAGGATGGGGAGAGGGCAGCAGGTAAGGACTGCTGGATTTGGCAGTTAGGGGGTCACTGGTTTCAGTGCGGCCGCGGTTGATGGCAGATGCCGAGCGTGAGAGTGCTGACAGCCAAGAAGACAAGTGCAGGCTCTCTCTCAGGAACACTGGCCATGAGCGAGCGGGAAAACTTGGCAGGTGGGTGGTCGGGGGGTTCAGGGTCCAGTTCTTAACAACTTCAAGATCCTTTTATCTTTTATAGGTTGAGGGCTGTGGTAGAAGAGGTGGGATCATAGATGGAGGCACTGATGGGCCAGGGCTCCAAGGAGCCAGCATGAAAGGAGATGCACCCCTTCTCAGGAGCAGGGGGCAGGTGGAAGGCGGAGGCGGGGGTACAAGGAGGAGGTGCAGCTTTGAGGTTGCACCTTAGCAACTGGAAAAGAGTCTGGCCAAGGGTGGAGAAAGGGGCTGCTGAGGAGGGTTAGGAGTTGGTTGAGACCAGAAACTGTGAGTGGCTGTGATTGGAGAGGCTGTCCTTTTCCCAGCTGTGCCCAACAACTTAGGGCTAGGCCCTTCCATTTCTAAAAAACAGCTTTCTGTCACTAATACGCAGAGTAACAGTGGCTAACATCTTCTTTAATCTGGTTCCTGGGAGGCATTGCTTTCTGTGCTGGGGGATACAGTGTCTGTCTGTAGTGCCCTGTCCCCAGGGAGCACGGCACCATCATCCATTCCCTCCCGTCTGTGACCGCCCTCGCTGGAGACAGCCATCACTGGGAGTTGTAGCCTTTTGCTTGAGGAGAACATGCTTTCCTGAATGAAACATGTGAAAGGGTTCACCGCTGGTGTTACCAGCAGGGCTGGGCAGAGGCCTGTGTTGGGTTCAAATCTGAGCTGCAGGTGGAGTCATTTGTTTGTGGTCCATCTTATAACAGTCATCTTGAAATGTAAACGTTTGCTTTTGCTTAGAGGACCACCCTGAGAAGATTCTCTTTCCCAGGATTCAGTATTGGCATGTGACACCTATCTGAGATCCTACATGAAAATGACCACAATAAGCCAGCAGCACCACAAATGGCAGCAGTTCCATTAGATGAGTAGAGAAAGAGCTGCACTTTCTGCCACTGTTTTTACTGGCCAGTAGAGCTACACCTTTGCTGTGATCCTGTGCCCAGAAAAGGAACATCAAGTGTTTCTCTGGTGCTGAGGCCTGCCTTGCCCTGCAGTGATTGCCCCTGGCCCTGTTAGGAGCATGTGCCCACGCTGGCCTTCTCCAGGCACTGCAGTTTGTTGGGAAAAGTTAGGCAGAGAGCTTTCACTTCCATCTTTGCTGCTGACTTCACTGTCTGACCTCTTAATTTTTGTTCTTTGTAAAATTTAGGACCTCAGTTACATGCTGTATTCAGAAAGCATGGATTTCTGAAGACTTATGTGGTTGGAGTCTCAATTACACACTTTAGGAGGTGAGGTTGGACACTGACCCTTCTGAACCTGGTGTCCACCTCTGTGAGCAAAGGATTGTGGTTGTGTCTGCCCTAGCTACCACATCGGAGTGCTTTGAGGGTTAACTTGGAGAATTTAAGTGGAACTCTGAACATTTTAAATCACATTAGTTGTTTTTAATGTTGTTGCTGATCTAGAGAAGACCCTGAATTGCAGCCTTTCAGCCCTTCCCATGCCACCCAAAGATCTATTTCTCAGAATCTTCTCTGCAAAACCAGGCAGGGGTGCGGGTGGGGGAAGCGAGAGAGCACTTGGACCTGAGAACCTTTGATACGTTTTTAATCTAAAGACTTTGTTGAATTAAGATGATACAGCTCTATGAGCTATTCTTAGAGCAAAAGTGATTCTGTGTGTAAATTTTAAGTGTACTTTGTGAGTATTGTACCCAGAATATTCTACCCTCACCCTATGAGGTATTTTATTTATTTGAACAAACCTTTCAGTCCTTGTGGCATATATACATAGCACTTTATTTAATTGCATTGATTCATTTGGGAAAATTTATTGACTCACGTGGATTTATGCCTTGTTTAGGGCAGTTAGCACCTGTTTGGCAAAGAGAACTTCATAAAAGTATTTCTCAGCATCACTGTGGGTAACAGGGATAATAAATGAATTTGTTGGTTCTCGTAGTAAACGGAACAAGTATCCTTCACAGGCTGCTTACCTCTCACATCTATCTGGCGTTGGTTATAAAAAGACCTATGAGAATGGTTTTGCACTCAAAAGGCTCTTACTCGAGAGTGTGAGACATGCTCATAGGGCAGTAATATACAAGTCTTGGAAAATTCTAGAATAAATGTTTGACTAAAGGACTATGATAACGTAGAGGGAGATACTTTGATGATGTGAGAGAACCCCTTTCAAAAGCTGTAGCATGCATTTGACTTGGGTCTTGATAGGTGACGAGGTTTCCTAACTGAGATTGGGAGACAAGTGCTACCCCAGGGCATTTGCCAGGTTTGTAGCCAGGGGTGGGAGGGGCTGGGAGGAGCAGGAGACAGGCTGGCCATGCAGAGAAGCCCTGCTATTCTAAGCCCTTGGAGCTGTTTCTGGCAGTGTTCAGGTCCGTTCATTCCGTGTGGCTTCTCTTCAGTACAGATTCCTTTGTACTGAATACGGAGAAAGATGTGACACATTAAGATAGTTTGCATAGGAAGATTCTGCCCCTAATTTGTGGTTTTTATTTGTGTGGATTTCTGTGCCAGCTACCCTCCCCTCCCGCATTTACCTAGAAAGGAAATGAAAGTCTCACTTTATTTACTGTGGGAATACTGATGGCAGTCGGGAGAAACACCCCCTTAGTTTAAAGGAAAACAAATCTTTGGTAATTATTTCTGTATTCCTCCCTGATTATATTCTTAAAAGGAAAGTACGATCAGAAACTTATAAATTCAAAAATTTTAAAACTCTGAGAGTTTATCCTCTCTTCCTAATTAAACAGCCATTGGCACAAAAAATGTACATTTTTGTGTACTTACTTGACGGACTTCGCTGTGGGCCTGCCCTTCGGCTCCTGCCAGCAGCAACTCCCGAGGGCCTCTGGCCTTGGGGGGGTCTTGATGATTGCTGGGCCCAGCTGGGCTGTGGGTGAGATTTTTAGATTTTGATAAAATAAAGCCACTGAAGCCTCCCCCATTCGTATTTTTTCTTTAAAAAAAAAAAAAGTGAGGCTAGGGTAACCATAAATAACACAAATTACAGATTTCATGCAGCGCCAGGTACCTGTCGGCCGAGGAGCAGCACTGCCCATGGCCCTGTGCAGCCAGCTCCTGCTAGAGCACTGCGTTCTTGGTGTCTGTCCATCCTGGAAACTTCCAGGAACTGATAGACCCTCAGCTCGCTGCCTTCTGGGTTGGCAGTCTCTAATGAGACTATCAGTGTCTGCCTCAGAGGTTGGATTATTATATATTGTGTGCTTTAAAAATGAGTCTTCAAGTCAATATTGTTTTTCTAAGTGATGTAGAAGACTGAATAAAAAAGAACAAGGTGAGAGGATCCCTTGAGGCCAGGAGTTCAAGATCAGCCTGAACAAGAACAAGACCCGTCTCTACTAAAAATAGAAAAATTAGCTGGGTATGGTGGTGGGAGCCTGTAGTCCCAGCTACTGGGGAGGCTGAGGGAGGAGGATGGCTTGAGCTCAGGATCTGGGGATTGCAGTGAGGTGTGATGATGCCACTGCACTCTAGCTGGGACAAGAGAGAAAGACCTTGTCTCAAAAGAAAAAAAAACCCAAAAAACTGAAGATAATAGGATAAAATAGTACCATTTGTTAAATCCAAATAGTGAGTACATAGATGTCAATTGAATTATCTGCTGAATATTTACAACATTTCATAATTTTAAAAAATTATAAAATTAATCAATGTGCCCAATAGCCTGGCTTTTTATTAGTTTTTTTCTTACTTAGATTAGTGTTATATTTTATTATTGAATCAAAAGTAGATCCCTAGCTCAGAGCTTGTTCCTCACATCATTTAGCATTTAGTATTTTCCTCTTGTACAGGTATAAGTCACTTATTTTCTTTTTAAAACTAATACGTGTACTTTCTTATTGTAAAAGACTTGCACTGTGTAGACATGTACAGGGTAAACAGCTTAGTTTTCCTTCTGCAGGGAAACATGTTAGGGAAGTGTCTTGGCATGTGAGTGGCTTCCTGGCTACCATCACTTCTACATTTATTATATCTTTTTCTTTCTCATAAAGAGTGTATACTCCTCCAAATTATACCACCTTTCTCCTGATTTTAGAATTTACCTTATTTGTAAACAAGTCCGTCTACCTTATTTCTCCTTATGTTATTGTTTAGAACATTTTCCAATCGCCAACATAAAAATTTTAGATGCCATTTTGCCTCAAGGATATTCAAACTCCTCAACTTCAGAAATTTCTCTAATAGTTGAAAGACTGCTTTGAGATTACGTTTGTTGGATTCTACACTGAAGGCCCCATAGCGTCATTGAAACAGCTCTGTTGTATAACTGTCCTGTATCTAAAAATACACTGCTGAGAAGCATCAGCTCTTGCTCAGGGATATGAACCCACACTCTTTGGGTTTTGGTGCTGTGACCACAGCATGTTCTGGTATGTCCTGCATAGTGATCCTTTGTGTAGAAAACACCAAACTTGTTCCAGTGAAGTCCGATACTGTTGTGGTTACTGAAAGCATAACAGACAGACTATGCTTGGAGTTTGTCCAGGTTTGACTAGCCAACATTGAGGGACTTTCATAACTGTATTTATACTTCTCTGAGATCTTTGATGTCTGGGGTTGTACATTGTCTACATTTGCACTTAACCCATGCACACCAAATGTCGTGTAATGAGTCTCACTTGAAATTCCTTCTTTTTATTAGGGCCAGGGAGTATCGTCCAGCTATATGCTGTTTGAAGTTAATACTCCTTTTGTTGCCTGTTCTGTCATGTAAAAGCTATAGAAACTTCTCTTGCTGGCTGTGTGTACAAGGTTACGAATAACTAACAGAGCCTAAAAGTAGGCAGATAATTGCTCTGGGATCCAGATGTGGAAGTTCAGAAATGACTTTACTAGGGGGTATGTTAACATATTGCAGATTGCACAAAAGAACTAGTGTTGGCATATGAATCGCTGTTAAGGCACCTATTTTTTTTCACTTAGAGTACCAGCTATATTTTTATCTATTATTGTTTCAGGGCCTATTTCCGATCTGAGTTAAATACATGACAGTCACATGTGTTTTGTTTTTATTATCTTTCCGTATACACACAATTGCAATTTGCAAAATCTTACTGTTCATAATGCATATTAAAATGGTGAAATAATTAATGTCATATTAGAAGAAAAATTCAGCTTTGTTTAGAGATGCAGACAGAATTTCCCTTCATTTAGGTGCAAATCAAAAACAGTTATGAATTATTTATCAAAACTTCACCTTTCAAAATGAGTGAAAAAAATCATGATTTTGTGTTAAACTTGGAGGAAATGGAGAATATACGTTTTAGAGATATAACAAGTTATTTTAGAGAGACATCTTAGAACACAGAAGAATAGAAACAAAGGTAAAAACACACATAAAAATTAAACACTTTAACTCCATCCCTCCCTTCTTTTGACTGTAAATTGTCTCAATTTTCATATTTTTGAATTACGTATCTCTTAACATTTTGTAATAGCTATTACTGTTTTTGATAGATTTGTCATTTGGGGTATATACTAGAGTTATGGGTGGATTGCACACTGCAGACACAATTTAATAGAGTATTCTAGATTTGTCCATGTACTTAATTTTACCAGTGGGCTTTATAACTTGGAAAGTTTTCTTTTTGCAAGTCAGTGTTTTTTTTTTTTTCCTTTCTGGTCGAAGAACTTCTTTTAGCATTTCTTGCAAGACAGATCTCGTGGTGATAAATTATTTCAGCTTTTGTTTGTCTGAAGACTTTCAAAATCTCTCCTTCAAATTTGAATGACAATTTTGCCAGATACAGTATTTTTGGGTTGCAGTTTTTTTTTTTTTGAGTACTTTGAAAGTGTCATTCTACTCCCTCCTGGCCTGTAGGGTTTCCATTGAGAAGTCCTTACCAGATGAATTGCAGCTCCTTTTTATGTTATTTGCTTCTTACCTCTTGCTGCTTTTGGGATCTTTTCTTTGTCTTTGGCCTTTGAGAGTCTGATTATTAAATTCCTTGGGATAGTCTTATTTGGGTTGAATCTGTTTGGTGCTTTAAGACTTTCCTGTACCTGGATATTTATGTCTTTCTCACATTTTGGAAAGTTTTCTGTTATTATTTCTTTGAATTAAGCTTCTGCCCCTTGTTCTTGCTCAGCTCCCTCTCGAACACCAAATTTGGCCTTCCCAGTTATTATTTTCCAAGCTACACTTCACTTTTGGAGGGGGGAAAACCCCATAGGAATAACGCCTTGGTCCTGTTGGCCATAAGACATCTGTGGGAATGGAGCTGTCTGCTGCCTCCTTCAGAGACCTGGATGCTCCCAGAAACAATTTCTTGGGAGTTGAGGACTCATTTTATTTTCTCCTAGGAAGTTATAATGAGTTGTTCAGCAATCTGGCTATTCCAGCATGGCCCAGAGGGGAAGGGACAGAGAGATGTCATTGTCAGTCGGAAGGCGGTAGAATTTGATTTTTTACAAGCTACTAAAGTGTCTTCATGGATGATTGCTGAAGCTGTTTGTTGATATTTTATGAATAATGTTTAATGAAGAACTGCCAAAATTGTAGTTAACATTTTTTGAAAAATAAATAACTTACTAAGGAAGCAGCCATATGGTATCTGTTTAGAATTGGAGGTGCAGAATCTATTTTAAAAAATAGACCTATGGAAAGGCTGAATACAAACCAAAGAACTCCTTCTACCTTAATAAAAATAATTCATGATTTTTTTTTTAAGAATTAGACTGTGAATTTAAAATTTTTACAGCTAGTATATTAAACCTGGCTAGCAGAAATTCTGAGGAAATGTATGGTTCTAAGAGATTCTCTTATTGTTAACTTTCTAAGTAGAAGAAAGGATTGCAGATGACTGGGCGCCAGGTGCTGTTGGGGAGAGCTGGGCGGAGGGCCTGGCACTGGGAAGGAGGCTGGAGGGGCAGGACGGCTCCGTGGGGGAGGGCGAGAGAAGAGGGTGCAGCAGCGCTCTGTGGGTGGGCTCCGGGCCACACGGACGCTACCTGATCCAGCATGCCAACATGTTGAAGTTTGAGCTATCCAAGACTTTCCTTTCTGTGATTCTGTTGCCTGGTGATTGGTTTGTCTGTGAAAGAAAAGATTATCTAGAGAGTGACTATGTAAAAAACGATTTATAACGAAATCGAGTTGTGCTCTTCTGTTTAACTTGTTGATTCAGCTGAGAACAGTAATGTTCTTGGCCATTTTGAACAACATCGAACATGCGTTTTGTCCTGTGTGTGAAGCATATCAGGAGCCCGTCCCTACTAGTGTTTGACGGCATTTGTGAATCGGGCTAATTAGCTCAGTTGGTCAAACCACTCTTTGGAGCTTTGGCCCCTGGGTCAGCCAGTCAATTTATTTCAGTTTTCTGAACACAGACCCTCAGTCCCAAAAGAGGAATGGATCCTCACAGATCTATCCCAGTTATGAAAACAATTTCAGGGAACGCAACTTGGGGATGGAATGTATGTCGGTACCATCATTTTCATTAAAATACATACACACTCTCTTTTTTAAAGTGCATTAAAATTATGTATAGTAGTTGCCCATGTTGGGACAAGCAAGGAGTTAACAATTTTTAATGTTTTTATCTTTGCAGTATTTGTATGGTATTTAGGAGATTATTTGTTCATTCAACATGGTACAAAGAATCCTTATCATATGGTTCTAGGTCTCTGTGTGACTATAACCTTATAAAAAATGTGCCATGATGTAGTTTTACCTGTTCTGAAGGTGTTTGTTGGAATTCTTCTATTTTGTATTAATAGTACCAAAGAGCAATTGTAGGAAATAATGGTGCCAAATTGCAAGAAGCATCTCCCTTTATAATGTTATTAGAATCAATTTACAAAATACACATAGATTTCGATGTAAAGGTCATGATTTCAACTTCAGGAGAGCCTTTATTTTGTGCAGCTTCTATTTTGTTGTAATGCCTTATGATGAAAGTCATTTTACAAGCAAGGAAAATTGAGTATCCAGGGGCTTTGAATTGGCCTCCAGTGAAGCAGGAGGCAGGGGCAGAAATGGGATCCTGACACTTAGGGCTTCATCTGGGTAGACAGCTTTGTTATATCTTTTTTTTTTTTTTTTTTTTTTTTAAGACAGAGTCTCGCTTTTGTTGCCTGGGCTATAGAGAGTGCCATGGCATCAGCCTAGCTCACAGCAACCTCAAAATCCTGGGCTCAAGCGATCCTCCTGCCTCAGCCTCCCAAGTAGCTGGAACTACAGGTGTGAGCCACCACGCCCGGCTAATTTTTTATTTCTGTTTTTAGTTGACTTGCTAATTTTTTCTATTTTTAGTAGAGATGGGGTCTGACTCTTGCTCAGAGCTGGTCTTGAACTCCTGAGCTCAAGCGATCTTCCTGCCTTGGCCTCCCGGAGTGCTAGGATTACAGGCGTGAACCACCGTGCCTGGCCTGTTACATCTTGCATTTAGACATTTTCACTTGAGATTTTCAAAAGTGGGAACTGAATGAGTTTCTGATTTTTTTTTTTTTTTCCAAGAGACAGGGTCTTATTCTGTTGCCCAGGCTGGAACGCAGTGGCACAATCATAGCTCACTGTGGCTTTGAATTCCTGGGCTCAAGTGATTCTCCTGCCTCAGCCTCCTAAGTGTCTGGAACTACACGTGCATTCCAACACACCTGGCTAATTTTAATTTTTTTTTGGTAGAGATGGGGTCTTGCTATGTTGCCCAGGCTGGTCTCAAACTCCTGGCCACAAGAGATGCTCCTGCCTTGGCCTCCCAAAGTGCTGGGGTTATAGGCATGAGCCACCACACCTGTCCTCTGGTATGTTTTTAAAAGCAAGGTAGAAAACAGATGATGCTGTCTTTTGGTTTTAGAAAATCTATACATGTATGCTTCTATTATATATGCATAGAGATCTCTGGAAGGATATGCAAGAAACTGGTAACAGTGGTTGCCTCTGGAAAGGAAACTGGGTGGTGAGGAGGCAGGGTGAGAGACAGATTGGCTTTCTCTGCATCCTTTTCCTACCTTTGAATTTTATGGTACATGAGATACAGATTCAGAAAATAAATAATAAAAACACTGAATTACATAAGTCTTCAGAGTGAGTTTGTTCAGATATAATGGTGTCTTCATATTTTTCCTGTTTCTTTTATTTGAGAGGTGTTATTAGGCAGCATTATCGTGAACTGCATATGTAAGATGACCTTGAAACTTTTCGTCAGGAAATTGATTCAACATGGGATATTGGGACAGAAAACCAAGCTCTGCAGTCCATGCAGGTGTCCCCTCACTGGTTTGCTGTGGTAAACGGAGTCAGCAGCTCTGACCTTAGGCAAGTTATTTGAGTCTCTGAAGTTTTCTCTGCTAGAAAATGGGGCAGTGTGGTGGTAGACACCTGGTGTTTTCGACATCCTGCATCCACTCACCGCTCGTACCAGTCCTCCTACCAGTCCTGCGGGGCTCCTGCTGAAGGTCCAGCCCAGCTGCGATGGCCAGCGACCTAGGCTTAGGCTTTATGTTTTTCTGGCAACAGTGAAATGGATCGTGACCTTGTCAGAGCAGTGAGATGCAGAGAGATTTTGCATAACATGTCAAGGGAAAAAATTTTGTTCTTTCCCACTGGACTTATGTGAGAATTGAATGTGAGATTTGGAGTAGCATTCATTGACATTCTGACACTAGGAACTGGAGAAAAAGTCAACACAGAGGAGAGATGGGAGCATGGAGTGATGCAGTGTCTGGCGACATTGGCTGGGCCTGGCGTGGGCTGTGTTCTTGCCCTGGGCTGATGACTGGACTCCTTCCTGTGGGAACCAACTGATTTGCTTTTTGGCTTTAGTTTCCTGTAATATGTGTTAGAAATCATAATTCCAACTGATAAATGGTAATGCCATTTAAATTTTAGGATTATTTGATGATTAAATGACATGTATCTGTAAAGTACGTTGCCTAGCATATAGAATGCAGCACTCAGTGGTCATTTTTAGAATATTTAGTCAGAAGTCCACCTTATATTTTACTAATAATTTATTCTAAAGTGACGTGAAGCCCGCAAGAGAGATTATAACAAAATGTTTAGTTCCCTAATCTGGCACAAGTATGCTCTACTTCTGTTTAAGGCCAAATACTTTAAGATAAAATAACCATCTCTTTGGTATATTGCAGTCAAGAAACATGAGACCTACAGGTTCTAGAGCAGAGGCTGTTTAAGAGTATTTATCTGAAAGTACATTTGAATCTCCTGTTGTTTTTAGTTTTTTTAAAAATGTAATTCCATTCTATCTGCTATTTTAAAAAAAGTTAAAAGAAAGCTATTGGATGATTTTTAAAAAAATTAAAAAACAGGAACTCGACAATAACAAAACAGGCAAGAACTGATCAGGCCCTCCAAAGATGACACCCTTACGACTGCACGATGATTTCAGCTACCCTTCCTTCTTCTCCAGGTCCTCCAAGGCAAAATAATCAGAAGAACAAGCAACTATAGAGATGGAAATGGATATTTTTTAAAGCTGTTAACATTGAACCAAAGGACTCATTGGATTACATAATAGCAGAAATATCATTGTTGATTTTTTGACATCTCAACCCTTTCCTAAAAGTGCAGTGTGGCATGTTTTTTAAAGACTAAATTGAATGAGAAATCAATTTCTATTTTAAGAATTTGAGAGTGTGAGATAATTGGCAAGGCCCTGAAATGCTTCAGTAATGGTTGAGAATTATTGTTCTTAATAATAGAAGTGAATTCTGAAATGACAAGCATTTTATACACTGTAGCTAATCTGATCCTTACAATAAAATGTTTCTAATGCATATGGAGCTCATGGCCCCCATCTGTAATAATCTTGACTTTATTCCCCTCAGGACTTTTATATGATTATCTCATCCTAGCTACTATATTTCTAAAGTATTATCTTTTTTTTTAACCAGAAAATATAATATACAATGTATGATTTTGTTTTCATTGCTTCATACTTTCATAGTCCGAAAAAGTAGCACACACGGTAGCAAATTAGCCAGAAAACATTAAGCATAAGTATAAAGAACTAGGAAATCAAGTTGATATTTAGATCGTTTTCATGTAGCAGTAATGGAAAGTGCTGATAGCATTCTGCGTCAGCATGCACTACTCGTCGTGAACAAAGTCTGACCAACTCGACACTGCTCAGCAGAAAGAATTAGAAGGTTAAAATAGGTCATGAATAGAGGGGAGTGGGAGCTGCCCTGTAAATAAATGCTAGGTCAGGTTCTTACAGAGAAAGGTCTTCAATATGAGTGAAAATGTGGAGTCTAAGAATGATGGTAACAGGAATTACAACAGCAATCGTAGTTTATACCTATATAGCTCTTACGATGTTCTAGGCGCTTCACCTGTATTAACCTGTCGAATCCTCTTAGCAGCCCTCTGAGGCAGCAACTTCACCAGGAAGCAGAGACACAGGGTGTTCTTCACCACCTGTCCTGCCTCCTGCTGGGGGCGTTCTTTGAGAAGCCTCAGGTTGAGAAAGCCAAGGGATGCTCTCTGAATAACAGGCACATAGTATGACATGCACAGTAGTTCAATTGAGTCATCATCATCCCGGGTGGCTTTGCACCTGGACCAGACTTGAAAAACAATTTGTTCAGTTCCGGTTCCTGATTATGGAGTTTATCTCCATGTGGTAATACTGTCCATTTGGATTAAATAGGTTATGGCGTCCTTAGGTATCTGAAAGGCAAACTCCTCCAAGAACCTGCCTTTAACCTCAGTCCACATGCATTTTTCCCCTAGGACCTATTCATAATGCTCATTTGCCAACTGCCTGGTCATGTGGCATGTTTGAGGGTTCTTTTCATGTTGATGTATTCAGTACGTGTTCACTGAGCCCTCCTGTGTGACTGGAGATGTGGATTTAGGACCACGCTGGTCCTTGAAGCCTAGGTAGGTTTCGTATCGGCAGGAAGACTGGGAGACCTGACCAGTGAGAATAGGCTACACAGTCGTTCTAAGAGGAGTGTGAGAAAGGCTTATTTTCCTTTGTTTTGTAAGACATATCAAACTGGAAAACCGTGAATCTCTGTGTTGACACATTGTGCTATTTGGGAACCTTGATCAGACAGACTTTTTCTTGACTTGTTTTAAAAGTGCCATGAGGTTACTATTGATAACATAATAATGCAAAGGCCTCCTTGGATACACATGCTCATCAGAAATAAACAGCAGCCGGGCGTGGTGGTAGGCAGCTGCAGTCCCAGCTACTCGGAAGCTGAGGTGGGGAGGGTTCAAGGCTGCAGTGAGCTATGACCATGCCTGTGAATAACCACTGTGCTCTAGCCTGGGCAACATAGCAAGACTCCATGTCAAAAAAAAAAAAAGTACTGAATAACAGACACTTTCTAGGAGTGAAGTGGTAGTATAGATATATTGCAAAGATGGTTGATATTCTTTGGGTTACATTGATTTTTCCAAAAAATGCAAAGAAATTGGGAAGAATTATGAAATTCAAAGAAGATAACTACTACTTTAGTCTTCTAGGATCAGCTCCCCATTTTGTGTTCTATCATAAGAGCTCCGCCAGATTGAGGAGGAGAATCATCACACGAATACAAGAGGAGGTCAGGGATTTTGCTTCCAGTCTGCTACTGACTTAGGCAACACATTTATTCCTTCATTCTCCATGTAATTTCAACAATTCACTGTCATACTTTTTCATATCTTAGAAGTAGTGAAAGTTGTTTGTAAGGGCTTTGCCCTTTTCCAACAACAGTAACAATGAATAAAGAAAATATCATACTGTGCCCACTACCATTATATGAAAATTTCTGGTTTCAGCTTTTTAGCAGTGAATTTATTCAGGAATGGTACCTCTTAGGACTCATGATATTTTTGTTTTAAAATAGGTGTGAAATGTAGCATTTTCCCAAAGTAGTTTGTTAAGGACATTTTTGATATGTTTACGTGGTTATTTAGGTTGTTATTTTTCTCTTTGAAACTATGGCCTTGTTGTGCTTACCTAAACTAAGCATTAAAGAAGTCAGATTCTCAAATATAAGTTAAGCAATTAAATGGAAATTTTTTTATTCAATAGGTTCTTTTTTGTTAGTTGGCAATTCAGTGTGTTCCTTTTCCTGTATCCATCAGACATTTGTTGACTCCCTGCTGCGTGTCAGCATTTGTGCTGGGGATAAAAAGATGAATAGGGTGTGGTCCTTCCCTTAGTAATGGGGGAATGGGCTTGGGAAGGAGACCGTACACACGGTTCCAGTGTCCTGGGACAAGTGGGGAGGATGAGAAGGGTGTGGAATTTGCAGGACAACAAGGAGAAGTGAGAGGCACTCTCTCTGGGTTTGGGAGGAGTTAATCAGGGAAGAATCTGCAGAGACAGATTTGATCTGAGTTTGAAGAAGAAAAAGACACAGCCTGTCACTGGGTGCTAAGGAGGAAGCTGGCTTTATGGTGAAGGGGGGGTGTATAAGAGAAACTGTAGCATAAAACACAGGGCATTTGGTGTCATTTACACATTTTCTTTACCTTGTACCGTGTTTGGAGTAACTGGTATACATGATACAGGAATATGTTGAGATCTCCATGAATAAGAACCTGTACCAGATTTAAAAAGCCAGGGTAGTGGGGGAAAAGAATAATGTGGCTGAATGTAATTAAGCTTTAAAATATCTGTCATCAATGGAGAAGTTGCAGTGTCACCGTTTAAGAAGATCATGCAGAGTGAAATGTATTAGTGAGCCTCTTTGGGAAATAGTCTGCCACAGCCTCGGAGGCTGGAAGAGCTAACTGCTTGCTTTCTCTGCCTCTCTCGTGGGACATCATTGAGATGTAAGGAGAAGATGGCAGGCAGCGCTGGGAAAACTTCTGTTTTCCACATAACAGGAGCAGATATGGCAGTCACTGCCCCATGCTTACCCTGTTCCCAGGAGCTGTGGCAGCCATCTTGTGCCCACGAGGGGAGGCCGATGGAATCAGAGTAGCTGGCTCTGGCACTTTCGACAGCCACTGGGTGAGTGACAGCACCTGCCTACCTCTCGGGCTTCTTGTTTCATGGAAAAGTAAAACTGTTTGTCTGAGACACCATTACTCAGGTTTCTGTTGCCTGTACCTGAATGTGTTTCTAATTGATATAGTATGTGATATTACATAACATGGGATTGATGAGGTGGTAAGATTTTTAAATTATTACTACATAGAGTAGTTGAAATTTTAATGGGCAGTGGGAAGCTATTGAGCTTCTTGTGCAGTGTGTGTGATCAGTCTGTTAATGAAACACTTAGCACGCTTGCTACATACTCAGCACTGTCTTATGCAGAAAATAACAGCACTGTGGCTAAGTAGCTTGTCATAATTTACTTGGAAAGAGAAAAGCAAATGGGTAATAACTCTCAACATGTATATATGGCTTTTTATGTGCCAGGTATTATGCTATGTATGCAACATGAACTATTGTATTTAAACCTCAGAACTATTAGTTGAGCAAGATACTCTTATCCATTGTTTTTATATATGAGGAAATGGATATTTAGAAGTTAAGTAACTTGCCTAATTTTAAATGTGATGTATTCTAATTTATGCAATATAATATATTAATTGTAATTTTAAAAGAATTTGCCCTAGAAGTGCAAATATTTCAAATCTTCATTTGACAATCATTTAACACGTATCTTGAGCCTCCCCTAAATTTGTGCTAGACGCTGTGCTGGGTATTGAGAATATGGAGATGGACATGAAGGGATCCCTGCCCTTGAGGAGCAGAGTCTGGTGGGGAGGCCGACTTCTGCATAACCGCATTTGGAGTGGCACAGGACATTTATTGAGGGCTTCTATGTACTAGGACATTTTTATATGTCTTCCTCTAATGCACTGAGTTAAATTTTGTGATGGTACGTATTGTAGTATAACAATCCATTCCAAAAATTAGTACTTAAAACAACAACTATTTATTTAGCTCAAGATCCTGTGGGTCAGCAGATGGCCTGGGCCGAGCTAGGCAGTTCTTCTGGCCTTGGCTAGACTCAGTGGTGTGTCTCATCAGCTGCAGTCAGCGAAGCAGCTCTGCTCTGAGGACTGGCAGGCTGTCAGGAGGAATGCCAGGGGCAGCCAGGCCACGTGTCTCTCTTCATCCCGCAGGCTAGCCTGGGCTTGTTCTCATGGCAGTGGGCGGGATTTCGAGAGAGAGCAGAGCCTGCAAGGTGTCCTGAGGCCTAGACTTGGAACTGGCACATCCTCTCTTCTGCAGCATTCTTTTGGCCAAAGTCACAGGGCAAGCCCAGATACAGGGTATAGAGAGATAGGCCCTACCTCTTGATGGGAGGAGCCGAAAAGACACATTGCAAGGTGGGAAGAAGATGAATTGTGGCTATTTTTGCAGTCTGCAGAATCGTAATGTATACCAAGTTTTGTAATAGTAATGTATACCAAGCACATTGAGACTTAAAAGGAAAGATTAATTCCAGGGTTTCTATCTTGGGAGTATGGCGATGTCATGTATAAAAATTGAGCAATCAGTAAAGATGGGAGAGCCAGTTTTGGGGAAAAGATAAGTTAAATTTGCAAATGCTGTGTTAGATGTAAGACTGGTTATCCAAGTAGAAGTGAACTTGTATTTAATTGGAAATTTGGACGTGGAGAAGTCAGGGCTCAAGAGAGAGCTCTTTGGAATCATCTTCTGGAGTGATGGCCGGAGCCATGAGGGTGATGTCACTCTCACAGGGAGGTGGCAGAAGTTCCAGTGCTGTGTGGAAAGTAGACTGGCCAGTTAGGAGGCTGCTGGAGTTATCTAGGAAGAAGTCCAGGCTGGTGGCACAGGTGTGATAGCGAGGTTCTTGCTGAACCTTTGTGTATTTAAAACCACTTTTATAAAAGCCTACTAGACTGGTGAAATTACCTAGGGGGTACTTTAGTACATGATTAGGGGCTGGGATAGGATGGTGGCAGGAGGAATAGAGAGCAGGAATTTCAAAAGTTATTTAAAAGAAAAATGAAAAGGACTTGGTAGCAGACTTGACTTAAGGTCTTAAGGAAAAGGAGGAATTAAAGATGTCTCTTAGACCTTAAGAGTTTGAAGATAAAAATGGACAAGCTTCCTGGGTTCATTTACTTTAAGGTCTCATCAGCAGTTTTCTATTTTAATCTTTTTTTTTTTCTTTTTTTTTTGAGACAGAGTCTCTCTCTGTCACCCGGGCTAGAGTGCTGTGGTGTCAGCCTAGGTCACAGCAACCTCAAACTCCTGGGCTCAAGCAATCCTCCTGCCTCAGCCTTCCGAGTAGCTGGGACTACAGGCATGCGCCACCATGCCTGGCTAATTTTTTCTATATATTTTTAGTTGTCCAGCTAATTTCTTTCTATTTTTAGTAGAGACGGGGACTCACTCTTGCTCAGGCTGGTCTCGAACTCCTGACCTCGAGGGATCCTCCCACCTTGGCCTCCCAGAATGCTGGGATTACAGGCGCGAGCCACCGCGCCTGGCCTATTTTAATCTTTATTATACTTTAAAACTGTGATCAGTTGAGATTTGAGTATCCTTTAAGGGCCTCCACAAAAGTTCAGCAAGAACTCTGAACAGCCCCTTGCCAGCATCCAAACCACACAGTTCTCTTTGCTTTGGCAATAACGTGGAGCTAGGAAACAATTATGCTGAATAAATGTTTCTTAGTCTTTAAATGGCCTTTCTATGTTTAGCAGCCATGCCTTAAATAGCTCAGTTGGTTATCTCACAACAACTTCTAAGCAAAACAAAAATGCCAGAAGAAACACACCTGACCCAGGTTTTGTGTGCACCGTTGCCCTGAAGGCCAGGGCAGTACGGTTAGGGCTGTTTGTATCCAAAGTCGGGATCACTATGTAAATGGATGATTTTCTCTTTGATAAGAGCCCAGATGCTATGCCAGGCTCCAAACAGAAAGACAAGAAAACAACCCTGTCCTTCCCTTGAGGCTCTCGGCCTGACACATGGTCTTCAGAAGCCTCCAGAGGAATCATTGTGATCTCTTGTTGTATTAAACTGTCGTGAGCAAAACCTTAAGAAATAGATTTCTGGGAATGCATTTAACTGGGGATTAGATGCATTGGGGAAAATTTATCTGTATCTGCCGACTTAGTTTTGGGCTTTATCCAGGGTCCCTTGTACCGACTGATCTCATCTTCTACCTCCTTGAGAAGCAGAGGGCAAGGAATAGGTTTCAGTACCCTATTCGGTTTTGAGGACTTTTTCTCACGGTTTGAGTTGCTTCATAATTGAATGGGAAAACAAATCTTCCCACGTGGTAGATGTTTTCCTCCAAGCAGATGATGGAGTCTGCCCTCCTCCTTCATTTGCCGTACTCCTCCAGGAAGCAGAGGGTGAGGGGGAGCTTTGGAGTCCTGGGGTTGAGTCCTCGGTCTGCCACTCCCTGATAGTGGCATTTTAGTGAGAGTACCTTAAATCTCTGAGGCAGCTTCTCACCTCTGAAAGGATGGCGATTAATAGGTAAGCTCTGCCTCACGGGCGGTAGTAAGGATGAATTGAGATACTTCAAATAGCCTGGTGTAGGGCAAGCCACTTGGTAACCTGGACAAGTGGTAATTCCTGTCTCAGCATTGGCAATCCCTCTGTAAGCCATGAGACTTGCGGATAGCTACTTCTGGCATTTATTTGAGAAGCTGAGATGTTGTTATTGCAAGGATTGACATATTAATTAGAGCAATGTCCTTTTCACATAAGTGAGCCAAGTAACATCATAAATGCCATTAATCTTAGGAAGTCAAAAAGGAGATCCTGAGAGGTAATGAGGCTGTGCCAAAACCAGAGTGAAAACTCAGGTTCAGGCTTCAAGGTCACAGCCAGTTTAGCCATAAGAAGCATTTGCTGGAGCAGTTTGACGGATTTTGTTGAGTCTGTGGCTAAATTCAACCCATCTTGCCCTAGACCTTCTGCTCAGCACCTGCCTCAAAGTCCCATGGCCATTGAGGTGTAGGCCCTGGACTCAAATCCAGTTTTGTGACTACAGACCTGGGGTGCTTCTCGCTGCATTGTGCCTCCTTACTCTCACTTAGAAAACCACCACCTATGGGTGTACATTCCAGTAGGTATTGGGGACGATGAAAGACCTACTTTGTAAATTCTGTGAAATCTTATATCCAGGTTCCCTGCTTTAGCATGGGAATGGTCATATCTACTTTTATGGTACTGTTGTGAGGATTATAACACATGGTAAAAGTAAAAAGCATCACATGCAACAATTAATATTATGCACATGTTATTATCAAGGTGTGGATTTACATCGCTTGGGTATTTTCGAGGTCGTGGATAATTGTAAGTGGATGAACCTTAGAAAGCTGAATAGAAATGTGCCATTAGGATTCTAGAATGGACAGAAAACTTACACTGGGTGAGTCCACAGCAAACGAGAGCTTGCTTTAAACTGGATTGGAAAGGGCTTGAGGGGACACAGAAGAGCATGTCAGGCCATTCTGAGTGTGAAGGCAGAGCCGGAGTAAAAATCTGGGAAAGCCTTCCCCGGGCACACGGTCGGTCTGTGGTCGCTTGGCACGTGGATGTAATGGGAGAGTAGTGTGGTGACTGCAGGCCAAGGGAATTTGTATTTGTTCTTCACGATTAAATGTTGACTTTCAGCAGGACTGATTAGATGGACACATTTGGCAAACTCCCCTTTGAAGAGTTTCAAAAGAGGTGACTGTCTTCTAGGAGTTGAATGTGGCTTGGATAAGGCTTTGGAAGAAAATGAACATAAAAGAAGTAATTGGATTTGGGAGGGAGTAAGTGATTGAGACTCGATACCGAAGAATCAAACATTATCCTGAGACTGTGGATGGGGAAGGTGGGTCTGTCAGTGACTGCGGAGTCAGGGTGGTGGGATGCGGGGAGACAGCAGTGAAGTTCTGTGAGCTCGTCTTAGCATTCTTAATTTCAGTAATATTTTGGTTCTGTGAACTATATCATCTCAAATATTCCAAATGCAGATTTTTTAGTATATAAAGCCAATTCTTTTATTCCCTTTTTATTCCCATAATGTTGTATACATCATGCCAAAGCAATTTAATTTAGAAAATTTGACTTTTAGTATAAGAACTACATGCCTGTTTAGCATTTATTTTTATATCTTTTATTAGTTGGCAGTGGTTGATCTTTCTTCAGGCCAAGCATTTGAATTTATTTGACAAGATATTAGCCAGCTGTCTAAATTGGATTGAGGTGACATTATAACCCCAACTAGGCGTGAGCAGTGTCTCTATGTTAATTTGAGGCCTCAGACCTGAACTTGCCGTTGTTGGTTGTGGCTGAAAGACTCTGGGAGCAACATATTCTGTGGTGTGTAGGACTGAGGGAGTTGCTGGTTTAGAGGATACACGAGGGCTCATCTCATAAATTTTGGAGTATGTTTAACACAAAGTGACTGTAAAATCAAGCAATTTGCTTGGAAAACTTCCCAGAGGTGGGTTTTAGAAATTCTGAAATTAAGATTATATCTCTGGTGCTTTCATCTGGAAAAAAGTTGCCCCCACCTGCCTCAGTGTGTTGCTGTTGTGAATGTAGGTTCTGAGTGTACCATTCAGAGATTACCGAGAAAAACAGAAAAAGTGCATGGTCACCTATTGACTTTTTACCTCCACACTCTCCAAAATTACCATCTTGATAAAAATATCAAAATATCAGGAGCTTCTCATGACAGTTCATTACAGGTGAAGTGTTCTGCGACTTCCTACAGGCTTTCTGTGAACTTCCAAGTTGCTATTGCCCTTGGGTATTAAATGACCAGCTTTATGAAGTTCTCCAACACAACATACAGTCGTAGATGTTCTCATTTGAAGAAATTGAGAATGGAAGATGGTTGATTAAAGAAAAGAGAAAAGTTTGTTAAAATAGGAAATCACTTAAAAATGATACAGAAATACCTTAAACATTTTATTTTAACTTAAAGCATAATTTCTCATTAGCAGATTGATCAGTAAATAGTTTTTTCATATATTCACCACATGGATACCATGATATTTTTTCTGTCATCTAAGACATGTGCTACTTGCTATAAAACATGGCACTGCCAATAGTTTAAGAAAGGTTCTGATAGAATTTCAGGTTGTCTTTTTTGCACATACACGTGAGCACGCGTGCACACACACGTCTTAACAGCTTTACAGAAATATAATTCACGTGTCATACAATTCACCTGTTTCAAGTTTTGTCTACAATTTAATGGTTATAACTGTTCACTTGAGCAAGACTCTAAAGCCCCCTGCAAGTGAAAGCTAGCAATGTGCACTGTCTCTCTAGATTGTTATCTTTAATTTTTTACAGTTTTATCACCCTGACGTAATTCAATAGAAATCTTTCTCTTAGTGACCTGCCTTCAATGAATCTTTGCAGATATTCTTAGTTTTCATAGCTAAATTCATTTTCGTGAAAGTGCATGTGAACAACTCAAACTTGCCCCCCAACAAATGAATTCCGTAGCTAATGTTTTCCTGTCTTATTTAGTGCATATTAACATAGTTACTGATGGAGAAATATGTTTTAAGAGATTCAGACATCTAAATGTTTTAGCCAAAGTAGATAATCTCATCTTTTCCCTTTTCTATTATTGTAACAAATTGCCAGATTACATTAATTTATACAGCACAAGATTTAATAATTTCTGTGCTTAACTAGCATATAATTAACCTTGAAATTTTGTTTATATAGAAGACTGGTAATAAAATTAGTCTCATCTGTCATATAAATTGTTTAGGGAAAAATAAAATACTCATTTTCTAATGAATAAAACAAAGCCTACATCACAGGTATAGTTATCCTGCATATAGGTATAGTTATATCATTGTTTAACAAAACAATCACCTGAAAAATAAAGTTACTGTTTAAAAAAATAAGTTTCTGAAATCATCAAAGTAAGTTAATTCTAAATTATGGCCAATTAGTATCATAATTGATAATAATAATAATAAGAAGAAGGGTATGCATGGACTAGACTAGAACACAGACTGTCCCTGAGTTCTACGGAAGTCCTGTGTGTGGTAGCGAAGATGGCATTTCCCACCACAGACAGGGCAGCTGCCATGGTGGACACCAGTAATTTACTGTTGTTAGTCTGCCTGGTTTTCTGATTCCTTGTCTGGGTTTTAAAAATGAGTGTTCCAACTCAAGATGATGTGGTTTACTGGTTCATAGTTCCAAAGAGATTTATGAAGCCAAAATAAACAGTAATTCCATAATTTTGCCAGATGTGGTATGTTTTTGTTGAAAGTATCTTACTAGGCAAAGGATTTTTCTCACTAAATCCATAAAAGGCAACTTTTCTGAGATAAAAATGAGACAGCATTCTTTTTTCTTGTGCAACTTATCGTATACATTTAAAAATTGTGTTTTGATGTGGAGATCAATAGAAGTGGCTTTCAGGATTTTATTATACAAATTTTTTTCTTAAGGTTTTAATTAAGATAATTTACTATAAAATGTTATGAAAGAACATAAGAATCATGTGATGTGCCCCTTTCCTTTCAGTTGGCAAACAGTGCTTTTGACACAAATCTGATACTATTACTGTGGATTTGGCCAGAAGGTGGACCTGCCCAGCTACGCCTCTTGCACTCCATTTGCAAAAAGACCCTTTGATTGGAGATTAGAATATCTGTTGGAGAGGAAAGCCAGGTTCAAGCTGTTAAGCAAAAATTTATGTGCACAAGAGCCAGCAGTTATGCTAGATGGTTTTATTTGGTTTAAATAGTATTAAAACATTTAAATTATGTAAGTCCTTCATATGTACAATGAGAAACTCAAAGAATAAAGAAGTATATAAAATGATAAATCTTCTCTAGTCCAGAGAAGCAACCATTAACAGCATGGTATTCTTTATGAACTTTTTCATGCACATAAGAACAGGCACATAAATGCACTTAACTTTTTAAAAAACAAAATTCAATCATGGTACTTCTGGTCTGCAGCTTGCCTTTTTTTCTCTACCTGACTATATGTGGACAACTTTTCTTGCCATATCTAAAAAAGAAAGAAAGAATGAAAAAGATTATTATTCAAATGAATGGATGTACCATTATTTATCTAATTATTCAGCCATGTATTGATGAATATTTAAGTTGTTTTGTTTTTATTGATTTGGTAATACTTTCAAGTTTAAAAAAAACACACCAAAACCCTGAATTCCAATTTGTTGTGCTCTTAGCTCTTTGTTAACATTTGATAGACACATTTTTTAGGGTATTTTTTATCTTTTAATTTTAGTAATTTAGTAATTTCAGTTAGCATTAATTACATCACTTTTAGTTCCAAATTGCATAAATTCAACTATAACTTAACCCAAAATAGGGAATTTATTGTCTCTTCTAATAGAATTGTCCTCTCTAGATTGGTCTGACTTTGGGCATATTTTGGTCCCAGGATTTAGGCAGTGTCTGCAACTCTCTGCTCTGTCTTCAGCTCTGCTTTCTCCATGTGTTGACTTGATTCTCCTGTCAGCTTCTTGCATCGTAGGTGTTTCTGTGGTAGCCCCAGGCTTCCATGACCCTAATAGCTCACTCATAATGCCAAGTGAAAAGGCAGACCCTCTGTCTTAGTCCGTTTTCTGTCGCTTAGAACACCTGAAACTGGATAATTTATAAAGAAATTTATTTCTTACAATTGTGGAGGCTGGGAAGTCCAAGGGCATGGGTTGGCATTGTGTGAGGGCCTTCTTGCTGGTGGGGACTCTATGCAGAGCCCCAAGGGGGCTGAGCGTGCTATCCCTTAGGTCTCTCTTCCTCTTCTTCTAAAGCCAGCCATCTCACTCCCATGATAACCCATTAATCCATTCATGAAAGACTCCACATCTCAGTACCACCACATTAGGGATCAAATTTCAGCATGAGTTTTGGAGGGGACAAATATTCAAACCATAGACCCTCAGTCCCCCAGGGTTGAGCTATAAAATTGCAGGAGTGATTCTGGTGGCTCACCCTTGGAGCAGTCACTGTCAGTGGAAGAGGGAAGACCCGACTGGCTGGCCTGCCTGTTCTGCAGCACAGTGAGGGGTTCTGTAGAGCACCTGGGATGGACTAGCGGTCGCTCCCTCCCTTGTAGAAACCAAGAGTGCCGGACATCTGAAAATAGAGGGTTTCCACCACAGACCTAAACATAATTAATATATTTCTATAGCTGGGTCTGTTGCTTTTCTTTGATTTTCTCCTTATTGCCTCAAAGCTTAGAAAATTGTCATTTTTCAGAAATGTTATACCTCTACAATTTTGTTTTATGCTGGCTTTGTCATGGTTTGGCATTTTAATTCTTTGCTCAGTTGCCTGGAGTTGATTTGTAATGTGATGTGGGGTGAGTTAACATAATGCTAAGGACCATTAGCACTTGACTCAGATTGCCTGACTTCACATCATGGCTCCACCATTTGGCAGCTGTGAGACCTTAGACAAATTGTGACATCTTCCTATGCCTCTGTTTTCTCACTGCTGAAAGTAGGGAAAATAGTAGTTCTTACTATTTAGAATAATCCTCAGCGTTAGATGTGCAAATGAATGTTAGTAGAGAATGAAGCGGAGTGTTCACACCCAGTAAATGTTAGCTGTCATCATTATTATTGCTATTGTTAGTATTCCCTCTCCCCAAGCTCCATTCTGTTGTGTCCACTGTGTAAGAGGCAGAGCCCAGGTTGGCCCTTGATGTACAGAGCAGAGCCCAAGCTGGCTCCTCCCTTTTGTCTTACTCTCTTGCTGGCTTCATCACTTGCATCTCTTGGAAAGAATCACCCTTGCTTTTAGGTGATTCAGTCAGATAATGAAGAAATGTTTACAGAGAGCTTAACTCTGCATGTCTTCTTTGGGGCAGAGGTCCATTTTAACAAATCAAGTAAGTACCATGATAATCAACTTTTGCTTTCATTACCTCAGGTGCAATACTTTAAGAAGGCAGCGTGGAAGAAGTAACATGCTAAAGGAATTCATTAGTAATGAAATTGATCCTTTGAAAATATACTAAATGGACTGAATTAAATATAGCTTTCTCTGATTTTTATGTAATTATATATATGAAATTATATAGATAATATATATATTTATTTTGTAAAAAGGTTTAAAATATACAAAAAGAATGTAAAGCTCTTTTGTGACTCCATCTCCTAGAGACAACCAGTATTTGCATTGGTGTGTTCCCTTCTAGACTGCTTTCTATATCCACACATTGTAATGTAACTTAAGATGTTTGACTTAAATAGTCACAAGGAGGAGAGGTTTTAGGTTTTTTTAACTTACATGTTTTGACTTCCCTAAAGAAACATGCGTGCCTTTTTTCTTAAGCACTGGCACTCAGTCCTGAAACACTGGCGAGCCTGCTTTCTGTCTGTGATCTGATGAAAGGGCAGCTGGAGGGGCACGGCTGGTTTTGTGGGAAGTGGATCACAATGGGAATGGATAGCTGATGCAATTATGGAAAGTGAGAATATGTTTGCTCAGCAGGAGAGAGATTTTCAGCAATAAGATGAATATTAGGTGGAAACTGACTACCAAGCTGAGAACAACCAGAGAGAATCAGTGGGGAATGGCCCTGGAAGACCACCAGATAGTGGAATTGTCAGATGGCAAGTGTCTGTCCGTCTGACTGTGGAAACCCTCTTGAGTGAGGGGCAAGGGTCAGCCCTGGCCGGGGTCTGAAGTGCCTGCTGAAATCTGGGATGGAGGTGTATGGTCACTGGTGTGCTGCTCTGACTTGTCCAGTTCTCCTCTGTCCGGGACACTGTAGAATCACACTCCTCCTCCCCTTCAGTTAGATGTTCTCAGCGAACTGGCCTTTGTACAATGGAATGTGCATGGAGACCTTGAAAAGCAATGCCTGATTTTCCATGCTCTCTCTTCCTGGTGCTGCAGCCGATGATGGTTCGAGTACTGGAGGCCCCTCAGCCTGTGTCACTGAGGGAAGCCCCTGTGGAACAGAGCCTCAGTTGACCCACAAGGCTGTGCAGCATGGTCAAGATATAAACCTTTGCTATCTTAAGCCAATGAGATTTGGGCATTATTTGTCATTGCGGCAAAACATACTCCTCCTCTTGATTGATTCGTGGTACCAGCCCTTGCTGTCAGCCCTCGCAGAACCATTCAGCTGTTCCTGGGGCTGGTGCTGGTTACCAGTGAGCAGGGCCAAGATGAAATTCTGCTATCACTTCTATTTGATTGGCAGTCTTCTCCTCCTGTGTCATGGAGAATGATTTATTTTGAGACATAAAATATACTAATGGCCCTCTGTTTTTTCATACATTATGCAAATTTGAAAGTAAAAAGGCTGAAAGCCAGGAGGATAGATACAGATATTCTACAGGGCAGTGAGGGCAGGTCCAATCCCAGAGCACCATAAAACAATAGGTCTGCGCTGGGTCTTCCTGTGTAGACGTGAGCTGTCCAGGGCTGGTACCTCATAGGAACCTAGCACACTAGCCAAGGCCTCTTGCCTCCTTCTGCAGGTATTAGGGGTGACACTTGTGGAGCCCGCAGTCTTTATCCATCTGTGCAAAGTCAGTAAGTTACTTCTAGTTCATACAAGGTGTGGGAAAAGATTTCCGCAGTTCTGCAGACCAGGCTCAGAGCAGGCAGGCCCCTGTTGGCTAGCTCACTGTGCACCCACCTCCTCCCACCCACTGTGGCCTCCAGAGCAAGCACCACCCTCAGCCGGCTCCCCACTCTTCCCCATGAGGAAAGAGTGTGAGCACTTCGGCCTGTCCACTGGGGTTTTGAGGGCTACTACTACGTGGTGAGACCAGAGGATCCTTCTGTTTAGCGCTGGCCTGCATAGCCGCAAATGCCTGCTTTTCCCTTCTTTCTTTTTTAAAAAAATGCCTGTTGTGGAGTGGGCGGTCAGTCATAGTATGCAACAACTTAATGTGGTTCTTTAATATGTATGGTTAGTTCCCTCTGAGAACTGGCATTTGCTTTGTTCTGGTATGTGTTTGCCACTCTGTAAGTGGCAACCCTGTGTATTAGTCTGATTGATTAGTGGTACCAGCCCTTGCCTTCAGGTTATTTTTATCTTTCAGTTGTCAGATTTGTGTGTGTGCAGGTGTATACTGTTGCCAGTACCTTCCTTTCACAGGGATTGATGTTCACTCATAAAATAGGTGCTTTCCTCGGCCTCGGGTTTGTGGCTGTAGAGATTAATGCCTAACTTGTGGGGAATCTGAAAGACTGGCTGTTGGTGTTAGGACTTTTGAAGTAACAGGAGAAAGTGTAAAGACAAGAAGGGTTGATGCTAGGCAGGGAGTGACCCTGTGGGCTTACCCTGCTAACCCTTGGCAGTTTTCATCTTGGTCGTTTCTACAGATGCTGGGTGGGTAATACAGTGACCCAAGAAAGGCAGCGCTCACTTGCCTTCATCCTCAGCTGAGCTCTGCTGCAGCATTTTATCTGACATTACAACCAGCCACTTGGACCATGAGGTCTCCTTTAGTCGACTGCCTCAAAAACTTAAATGTGCGTGTGAAATACCTGTTACCATGCGGGTTCCAATTCACTGGCGCTGGGCAGGTGCCGATGGTCTGCATTTTAACAAGCTCGCGGGCGATGCTGCTAGTCCAGGGACCACACTTGCATCGGTCACAGTCAGCGCAGCGTACTGCAGTGTGCTGGCGTGTTGCGCTGGCCTCAGAGCTTGCTGCCTGGGAGACGGCGTGTTTCAGGTCCGGCTCTGTCAGGAGATCAGGTACTTCACACGCGTGTGCCTTTAAGTAAGAGATAATCAGACATAACATTTATTGAATTCTTTCTCTGTGCCAGGTACTTTGCTTTAGTTTTTTCCTCACAACCTCTCTGTTTGTGGGCAAGACTTGCTCAAAGCCACAAGTTGGTATGTTCTGCAGCCAGAATTCTTACAGGTTTGTCTGATGTCAGACTCCATTCTTGGAACTATTACACTGTACTCAGAACTCTTTAGCATTCATGTGGATTTTGAGGAAAGGACACTTTAAAAGAGGTTGAGAATTTTTAACCTCTCTCCGTCACCAACTTCCTAGTCAACCGTGACACTCGGGTAATTCTAACTTGGATTTTCAAATCCCAATAGTCAGACAACATAAGGTGATAACTAGCATTTTATAGCTGTTGTTTTAACAATCTGTTAGCCTCAGAGTTGAATATAAATCACATTTAACCAGATAAAATGTGAATAATTCACTGAGAATTACCATTTTGATAAACGTTCTTTAATTTGATAAACTTTATCTATGAACCTTTTAAATTTACTGAAGTTGCATTAATGTGAAGGTATTTTTAGGCATAGGCATGATCTAGACTTTTCATGAACAAACACCTGTCAGTGTAAGGGAAATTCATTTGTATAGGTTTCTTAGGCCAAACTAAAATAATGGCCCGCGTGTCTGGCCTTCTGGGGAGGCATGAGTTAGCACGGTTATGTAACCAAGGTGTTATCTCCCATGTGAACCCGTGTGATCATGCTTTCCCATGGCATGTTGCCACTATTGTTCTGAGCCGTATATTAGTGCTTGCCATGTTCTCGGCCATGCTCTCCCCACCGCTGCATGCTCCCCTCCCCCTCTGACAATAAAGAACATGTCTCATCTGCCCGCTGCCGCCGCCCGCCTCTTCTTTCAATCCCGGAAGCCTACTCCGATGTACTCGCTGGCCACAGAGCCCACTCCCCACAGTCAGTAAAAAAAAAATTGAGTAGTCACCCCAATAAATGGCATGTTTATTTACATATTACATACTATGCTAATAAAAGTATATACATTGTAAAATAAACATAAAAGGGAAATTGTGAAAGCATGAGATGTCGGTGAAATAAATAGTATTTTTTAATGTCTTGCCAAACTGATGGATTCGTTCTATTATACAGCAACATCTAAGGTACAATGCTTTAATTCACGGTTGTGTGTGTGTAGATCCATATCTGAAACACTCATTTTTCTTTTTTTTTTTTTTTGAGACAGAGTCTCACTCTGTTGCCTGGGCTAGAGTGCCATGGTATCAGCCTCCCTCACAGCAACCCCAAACTCCTGGGCTCAAGCGATCCTCCTGCCTCAGCCTTCTGAGTAGGTGGGACTACAGGCATGTGCCACCACACCCAGCTAATTTTTCTGTTTTTAGTATAGACGGGGTCTCGCTCTTGTTCACGCTGGTCTGGAATTCCTGACCTCAAGTGATCCTCCCGCTTTGGCCTCCCAGAGTGCTAGGATTATGGTGAGCCACCATGCCTGGCCCATTTCTTTCTTGATAATTCCTTTTTTTTTTTTTTGCCTGTGTCTCTTCAGATCTGATTAGATAATCTTTGTACCTGGTCCATGGTGTAGCTAATGAAGAAACCATTGTGTCACTTCTGCCTTTTTCTTGTCTTTGCTGGTGCTTGCATAATTAGTGTTATCTTCACTCTTTGGTTTTTTGGGATCAACCTTTTAAAACTACTTATTCATTTTGTGAGGTTAATTAACCGACACGACTCAGAAGTGCACATAGCTGGGCGTACATGTGGTGCGGAATTCAGGAAGCCAGTGGGTGGCAACGTTTTGGATGCTACTCCTCCCTCTGGTGCCTGGCCTGTGTGCCTGACCTGTAGCCTTCCTGAGTTAGGGACCAGACAGCCATTGTCAGTCACTAATATTGACGATTAGTAACATTTATTTTTTGTTTACTTTAGCTACAAAGAGAAGTGTTAATGTTTTCTTCCCTCACTCAGTGTCTTTGTACACACTAGGGACACCTGCACTCCTCTTTGGAAATTACTGGTCAGGTCACTGGAAGTGGTCACCGCATCTCCCTGCCATGAGTTCTGTTACAGTCCTCTTAGACTTTGGGTGGCCTCCAAGGTGGTAGTGGTACTCGGTAACATTCCATTTCCTGGTCTAGGCCATTTGGATTGAATTCTATCAAGGGTGCTCCTTGATTAAAAGCTGGCCTGGTTAGCACAGGTTTCCTTACTGTACCGTATCAGTTTTCCTTCAAAGGGTAGGCAGTTTACTGTTTTTCACCAAGCCTTGATTGTCTCTGTCATCTCAAAAGATGACCTCATATTCAAAATGGTCAAGTATTACGTGTTGCGTCTCTATTGTCCACCAGGACAATGGGTCCACGTTATGCAAGGTGCACAGGGCAGCGTTCAGTCTCCTGACTGTAAAGATCCGGATTTTCCTTGGCTGTATTAAGGTTAATTCTACAAATGCCCTCACTTTTCCAAGTCAATCCCTCATTCTTTTTTTTTTTTCTTCCTTTTTTTAAAATTTCAGAATATTGTGGGGAGTGCAAACATTTTGGTTACATGTATTGTTTTTGTACAGTTTGAGTCAATGTTACAAGTGTGCCCAACACCCAGGTAGTGTGCATAGTACCCGTTAGGTATGAATTTACTCATCCTCTCCTCCCCCTACCTGCTTGATTTCCACTGAGTTTTACTTCCATTTGTGCATGTAAGTGTTGTTTGATCAGTTCCAGTTTAATAGTGAGTACATGTGGTGTTCGTTTTTCCATTCTTGTAATACTTCACTTAGAATGGTCTCCGGTTACATCCAGGTTGTTTCAAAAGGTATTAGTTCCCCATTTTTTTATGGCTGAGTAGTACTCCATGGTATACATATCACACATTTTATTAATCTGCTCATGTTTTGATGGACACTTCTATATCTTTGCCATTGCGAGTTGTGCTGCAGTAAACATTCTAGTGCAAGTGTCTTTTTTATAAAATGACTTTTTTTCCTTTAGGTAAATGCCCAATAGTGGGATTGCTGGATCGAATGATAGGTCTGCGTTAGTTCTTTGAGGTATCTCCACAGTGCTTTCCACAGAGGTTGAATTAGTTTGCAGTCCCACCAACAGTGTATAACTGTTCCTTTCTCTCTGTATCCACACTAGCATCTGTTGTTTTGGGACTTTTTGACAAAAGCTATTCTCACTGGAGTCAGGCGATATCGCATTGAGGTTTTGATTTGCATTTCCGAGATGATTGGAGACATTGAGCATTTTTTCATATGTTTATCGGCCACGCGTCTATCTTCTTTTGAAAAGCTTCTGTTCATGTCTTTTGCCCACTTTTTGATGGGATTGTTGTTCTTTTAACAAAAATTTTACAGAGTGAATCTCCTCTTTCTTGTTTCCACTGAGTAAATATTATGTGCCAAATATGTATAAAGCACCTTTCTGCCATGGCCTTCCTCTCGAGTTTTTGTTTTCCTTCTGCTCAGGCCTCTCCAGAGCCCCCTGGGGCATGTGGTAGAAGCCTGGTTTGCTTCTGCACCATCTGGGGCTGACGCATCTTCCACTAAAAGGGTTCAGCTGCCCCACTGCCTTCCGCAGCCACTCACTTAGTTCCCAAACTAGCTTTCTTCAGAATGAGCTGGAGGACTTGCTAAACCACAAGGGGGAGGGCGCGGCAGGCGGGGCGGAGCACCCCCTAAGAATCTGGTGCAGCTGGTCTGCAGGGGCCTGAGAATCTGCCTTTCTCACACGTCCTCAGTGAGTCTGATGTTGCTGACCCTGAGACTAGACTTTGAGAACCACTGGCTAGGGTAACACCAAGTTTCTTATCTGTCTCTTTTTTCCAAAGTTCGAGAGCCTGAGATGGGGATTCTTGTCCCAACAGTGTGTTGAAGGACACTCTCAGGCAGTGTGGGCCAGCATGAGTGTCTGGTCCCTTCTCTGCTGGAGCAGCAGAGGTGTGCATCAGCCTCCCACTGCCTGCCAGCTCATCTCCCTGAGGCCCCCATAATTTCTGTGGCTGATGGTGTGGGGGGGAACCTGATTCCCCAAGGGGTGTGACCCTTGAGGGCACGCCCATTTTGGAGTGGGATTTCAGACTGCTGAGCAAAGCAGAAGGGAGGAAGGCGGGTGGGAGTGCAGTGCCGCAGAGCCGGGAAGAGGATGTGATTCCAGGCTGGGGTGCAGGTGGGTCTCGGGGCCCAAAGGAAGGGAGAAATGGATTTTGTCTAATTGTGAGAACACAAAACGGGAATGGGATGCCCAGCTGCTCTCTTGGGCGAGGGTTTCTTAGGAACATCAACGATGTGCTTGCTGCTCAGTGGTCACTGGTGTGGATGCTGTTTCTGGAGACTTGTCCTGTCCAGGCACTGGCCAGTGGGGGTTCTCGCAGCATCTGCAGAGAAAGGAGGGCAGTTCAGAGCACAGGCTTTGGGGTCCAGTCAGCCCCTGGGGTTATCCCTGGCTCTGTCACCACTTGCTTGGAAATTTGGGACAAATTGATGGACACCTGTAAGTCTCAGTTTCCTCATCTTTAAAGTGGGAATGGTCATAATTACCTGGTAGGGGTTTTGCTTGAGGATCAAGTGAGGTATTTGTGAAGAAGCTGGTAGATGATAAGTCCGAATGAATGGCAATTCCTGTTAGCTGTGGCTGTTACACTCTTTGCAGCAGTCTTGTAAGTTAAGTGCTGGCGCCCTTGTTTGCAGATGAGGAAGTTGTGTAACTCATCAGAGTTACCTGGCTGGTAAGTAGTGTGTACTGTTTTTGCTTAACTCTCCTCATGATGGGATATAATTGACTCCTGTTTTTACAGTTATTGGAAACTGAATTATTTGACCATCCAAGCTGCCTTTGATAATTCCTTTCAAAAAGAATGTTATGTTTGTATCTGCCAACAGGCTGCAGGTATGTGCGAAGTAATGGATCCTTTAGCAAAATGGAAAAAAGTTAAGCTTTAATAAATAGTAACTATGACTAAATATAAATACAGAGTTAAGAAAGAATTCAAGGTATATCCCAGGTAATTCAAGTTGATGACTGAGTGCCAGTGTTGTCATACTGTAGCGACACATATACATGGAAAATTCAACATTAAAAATATTTTAAGGGGCGGATCTTAAATGTTAAATATGTTAGGGAACGTATAATCATAATTTTGTGTTTGCGGCTGTTAATAAACCCACTCCAATTTTAACTGTAAAAGGGGAGTGCTGGGCAGAAGGGAAGTTGTTTTCCTGTTTAAGGAATTCTAGGTAATTGGTGTTTTAGAAGGGGGTGCTAAAGTTCCCCTTACTCTGGGTGTTTGGAGACATCTCAAAATGCCTTTCTTGCAGAGATATATGACTAAAGAAGCTCCTGACACTCTCTCTACCCTGCACTCAGGACACTTTGCATGTGTTTCTAGCATTGCTGAGCTCATTGTTGTGTGGTTGTTTACCTGCCTGTCTCCCCCTGTCCTGAGCACTGCTCTCAGTGTGTTAGCTGAGTGCCATATTAGCTGTCTCTCTGGCTCCAGCATAGTGTCTGGCATACACTAAAACTCAGTAAATAAAAAATACCTCTGGCATTTCCAGCCTCTCTTATACATTTAATTGAGATTTAGCACAGTGTTGATTACTTATTAATTCTGGAGTCTAGACAATCCAGTATTTTTTGTAAATGATTACATTGGTTGGAAATGACTTCAGTCATCCTTATAATAGTTTAGGGAATGCAGAATTTTGTTTGTAGCCTTTTAAAATATATTTGAAAAGAAGGCTTTTTCCTTCATAATTCCTGTTTATTTTTCATATTTCTATTTCTCATGTGCTGTATAACTTCAAAGAATGATGACATTTTGGTTCTTAGCATAGAACCATTGATAGAGGACACTGTGATATTCTAAGCTGTATACCAGAATAAGCAGAAAATAAGGTCTCTGGACTGAGGAGATAAAACCTGCAGGTAGTTCCAAATCAGCTGCCTTTTATAATGCAGTTTTTCCCTGGCAGCTATCAAGAATTGCATAAACACAGTGAATGTGTGTGCGTGCGCTATGTGCTTTCATCTGTTGAACATGTCCTGGGTCATAGGTGTGAAGTGACGCACAACCCAAGAATTAGAAAGTAAATGTTAGACAGTGGTTAGTGACCAAAAATGGGGCTGTGCTGAGCCTCCCTCATGTGGAAGCACCAGAGAAGACCTGTGTGGAGTGAAGCTGTGGGCGGAGGGTGTAGGCGAGCCCTTCCAAGCTTTGGCAGGTGGTGTCAGCTCTTGGTGGCTTAAAGACTGCTCATCCAAGACTGTCACTTCGCTGAGCCCTGGCTCTTCATTCGTTTCACGTACTAGTCATCTAACTGGCACTGTGCTTGTCTACCCTAATAGGCAGACACTGTACCTCCTCACTCTCTTTGTTTGTTTCATTTTTAAAATTTTGAGTGAAAATCTGGATTTTGTAAGAGTGTGTCATTCTGTGTCTCAGAGTGGCCGAAATTAATCAGTCAAAAGCAGTGTGGTATTCTGGACTGATTTTTTAGGATCCTGAATGTTAGCACTAGCTTTACAGATAAGTGCAGGAAAAGTCTTAGAAGAAAACTCGTGTATGTTTTCCTATATGCAAAATGCTTTGTGATTTATGAGAAAGTTACTAAATAGGAAGGTTCCCATGAATATTATGAGGACAAGTTAAAATTCTTTTGAGCTACTTTGAGCTTCAGAGGTAATAAAAACAACAACAGCAACATTTCCTGAAACCAGCTCTGTGTTTACCTCCCATCGCAAGCTTTTCCTGCCCTGGTATCCCCTCCCTCCCATGTCCACCCCGCCCCCTCAGTTTAACCTTCAACTTTGTCCTGTTCCCAGTGCGGCGCCGCTGTACGGCGCCTTCTCTTACCTCCACCGCCTGGCACGAGGCTGGTGCTCAGCTGTCACTGCAGTTAAATTGAAGTGGGAAAGACAGGGAGGACATGGATGGAGGCACAGGTTGGTTTTTTCTTTTATTTTGTTGGTGGACAGTGTTGACTGTGGTTTTTGTTTCAGAATTATTTGTGTCACAAAAATTGAGGCAGTAAAAAGTGACCCTCTGTGAGGAAACAGAAATGGCATTCTATGCAGAAAATCATAGTTATATTCAAATTCACCAAACTTTCACTCCCCAGCTAAAGGGGGTGAGAATTCAGCATTTTAACAGTTACTGTTAGTCTTCCTTGCTAACAGGTGTGTTAAAATAAAAATAAATAAATAAAAGTTAAATGTCCTTGATAACTTTAAAACATTGTACATTTGGTTGTATTACAGTTTTGTAAAAGACGTGGTTATGGCTGGGCACGGTGGTTCACGCCTGTAATCCTAGCACTCTGGGAGGCTGAGGCGGGTGGATTGTTTGAGCTCAGGAGTTCGAGACCAGCCTGAGCAAGAGCGAGACCCCGTCTGTATCAAAAATAGAAAGAAATTAATTGGACAGCTAAAAATATACAGAAAAAAATTGGCCACGCGTGCTGACACATGCCTGTAGTCCCAGCTACTTGGGAGGCTGAAGCAGTAGGATTGCTTGACCCCAGGAGTTTGAGGTTGCTGTGAGCGAGGATTCCAGGGCACTCTAGTCCAGGCAACAAAGTGAGACTCTGTCTCAAAAAAAAAAAAAAAAAGAGTAAGAGAAAGGATGGAAGCCAAGTGGTAAAAACATCAGGATGGTAGTTTAGTCTCCCCAAATTCTCTCACAAAATAGAGAAAAAAACTAGGAAAACATTTTTTAGAAACATATGCAAGTTC